>JAPYZJ010004140.1:0-14941 GCA_030522765.1 Ophioninae sp. B BG-2022a | reverse complement strand
AATTTCATGAAATTCTGAAAAGCCGTTTAAGAAATCCATGGGAAACTATCACTCCAATCTGCGGACGAGGGGGAGAGGGTGTGCGGCTCCCTCTTAAAGGCAAGATCCATACGCTGTCGGTGAACCATGATTTTTTAAATATATCCAAAATTCAGGAAACGGTAGCTTAATAAAGTCAATTATGTGATTTTTCATGAAATTTTTGCTATATTTGAAGGCAAAGATAGGTTGTTTTTTATTTTTAAATAATATTTAGATTCACCGACAAACTGCTGATGCAACGAAGATGTGTGACGAATTCCACCGAAATCGGTGGAATAACTTCTGAGCAATCATTCCAGCAGTTTGGAAAACAGTAGTTTTGAGAAAAACACGACCAAAGTCGCATAGCTCTGTTTACTCGGCACGAACGCTCTTGGTGTCTTTTTACGAAAACGCCAACAATTCTTGAAATTTCGCTGTCAGAATTGGACACAATATTCTTAAGAAATTAAACTATAAATTTTGTGGAGAAAAAAAAATCGATTTTTTCATATTTGTAAATGGTCTTCCTGCTTTAATCGCTGCAATGTCTTTATAATATGCCGCAAATAAAAATCGTGAATATAAGTCATCTTCTCAGCGATTTTGATATGTAGAATTCTTTTTGTCTATTTACGGAACGCCAACAATTCTTTGAATTTCTCTGTCAAAATTGGACATAATATTCTTAAGAAATTGAACTATCAATTCATGGAGAAAACAACCGATTTTTTCATATTTTTAAATGGTCATTCTGCTTTAATCGCTGACATTTTTTTATAATATGCCGCAAATAAAAATCGTGAGTATAAATCTTCTCAGCGATTTCAATATGTAGGATTTCTTGATGATCATTGAGTACTTTCGATTTCTAGATACAACTGAGGACACTATATAAGTACGTATGCAGATGCGTGTGTACGTGTGTTTCCCATGCAGTTCCTCGGCGTCCGCCCAGAAAAGAAGAGGGTTTCGAGTAAAACTTGAATTATGAACGCGTGGGAGGATTAACGATTCTCTCACAAAAGTTAAGGACGGGGGACAAGTCTACTGCTTGAGTTGGGCGAACAATGCGCGAGAAAGCAAGCAAACTCACAGCCTCTCGTTTTTTACTTTGCTCTTTGCTCGTTCATTGGTTTATTCGATGTACCTATGTCTCCCTCTCTCTCCTTCTCTCGTCCCCTCGTTTTCCTGCTTTTTCCGTGTTACAGCGGCAAGGCTACGGGGGTTTCTTTTGTGGAGGGAACAATGCTTGGTAAGCGGTGGTAGCGCGTTACACAGTCCTGCACCAGTTTGCGCACTCGTTGCGCTTCATAACAGGTAAGCGAAAAGATGCACGTTCGAGCAGCGCTCGTAGCGGTGGCGTTGTGAACTACCAGTACTTGCTGTCGAGGGGAAACGCCCCCGCTAACCCCCTCGACCCTTAACCACCACCGAACTTCTGGACCTGAATGGATCCAGCTTCAACGCCTTTCGCGAGACGACGTTGAATATACCGCGACCTCCGGCTTTTGCCTCGTCCCTTTTCCTCCTACGCTCTCTCATTCTCTCTCTCTCTCACTCTCTCTCGCTTTTGCTTCTGCTTTCTCCCGCCAGCTCAACCGCGTTTACCTTTTTGCACGCGCATACACGAAGCTGGGTATCGATACTACTACCCCTTGAGAAATGTATACTGAAAACCTCGATACCCCTCCGCTGATACATACATCGACGTACGGCCTCCCTCGCGAGACGTTCCAACCGACCTCGATCTTTCCAGCGTTTGGCACAGATTTCACACCCATTCACGTCACTCAGCGATTCCCACTCTCGAAAAGATTCGGCGCGAATCGAAACTTCGTCGAGATATTTATTTTCGTTTCCGTTTTTTTTCCCCCTTTTTTTTATGTCGACCGCGAAGCTGCACGGGATTTCGAGCGATCGCCGATATTCGTTTTGATCCTGTTTAAAAAGACTGGAAGGGTAATACCACGCGAGAAGCAACAACCACCATGTTGTCGTTAATTTACATGTTTTTTCTCTACTTGTAAATGGGTTTTACCTTTGTTAGCTCATTTCCTTTTGGAGGAAATTGAAATTATTCGAAAGTCGATTTCGAATGTAAAATTGCATCGAAATCTCTGAGGGGTCACGCGGCTCGAGGGGGAGATGCGACTCTTCGGGCCTGGATGAGGGAAGACTTCAACGCGGTTTCTAAGAAACTGCATTCTTCGCTGAGGCAATAATCTTGATAGCTTTTAAGAATTTTTGTGGATGGAAATCTTCTTGTACGATCCGAATATGCAATAACAATAAAAATGGTGTCTACTAGGGAGGTGAGATCGCTCGTGACCTCGAAATCGTTTATCAATCTGTGGGTCGTCGAGTCACTATATTGTTGAGTCTTGGAACTCTAAACCCATTTTCCAGAAAACTACTTTCTCGTTAACCCGATGCAAGATAACCCAGTAACAATATGATCGATATTTTCGAAATTTTGCTTTTTCATAACACAGAGACGATTTATGTGAACCTGCCTGTGAAAACGATTCACGAAAACTACATTTTAATTTTTATTCTGTATGATTTTGTGTTATTCTGTTTTATTCTATATTTCAGTTATTTGTGTTGAATATAAAAAATAATTTAATAATGTATACATGATGTATACAATTGTATACTATAATTTAGTGATGTATACATTAGATTTTAATTATGTAGAACAAATAATTCAGGCACCAAGAAAGCTTCAACATTTGCCTATCTTCGGTTCGTTATGTCTCCCTCAATCCTAATATAAGATGTAGTCAAAATAAATTCATTATTTTCTGGAGGCCACCAATCACAAACTGAGTCGACCAATCAATTACGAAAATGTCGCTGAAGTTTGTTCAGTACGAAACTTACATCTTTCTAACGCCATCGAATTAACCCGATAGGACCCGAGATACAGATAACCAAAGCCATCTATTGAAAAAATTATGGATTTCTTTTTACTACACCTTATGAAATTAGCAATCCCTGCGTAAATCCTCCCTTAATGAAATTTTCATCTGTGGAAGTTCATCCTCGCGGTTCTGTCTAGCCAAATATGTTTTCTAGGGAAAACGTTCGTTTATGATTATTTTTAACGCGGAAGAAAGACCCAAAATGAAAGTAGTCTTCAAATTGTAAAAATTCACCGTACGTACGACGTTCGAAGTTTGCAACGTTGGTATGCAACGAAATAGCTTCTTTTTCTTTTGATTATATCATGTTCGCGCGAATTTGAGGAGCGATAATTATGCAAACATTTTTTAAAATTATGATTCGGCGATTTACAGCAATCCACCGATTTATCATTATCAACAGTAGGATAATAATAAAAACGTTAAATTAAATGAATCCATTGGGTCCCAATGACGTAAACTTCAACCCCGTTCGTATCCCCTTCGAATAGTTTTCTAACTCTTTAATAAACCGGCATGAAAATCGCGGTCACTTTTCTCGAAAAGTCATAACTTGTGCGTTTTGCAAACTTTCTTTCGACTATATTTGTATCGCTGGCGTTGGAACACATCGTCCTCAATATTTGATAAAATTGTGGGTTTCTTTTGTTATTGTTATATCCAGTTCCGAAACAAGCCACCCACGCATACTTGTTTCAAATTACAAAGGACTTTACCCACGACGCTAGAGATAAATAGTTGAACAGCACACATTTGACGTACCTACTCGAAGCTTTTGTGTTACCGCCACCACAATTGATAACAGAAATAGTTTGAAAATGCACCCTCGGCATTCTTGAAATGTTAAATTACTCCGCTAGTATTTCCATAAAGAAACAATCGAAAATGTATGATCACAATCCTGCGGTTCTCCTAGCGTATGCGTACCTGCAGAATCATACCTGTCCAGGTTGCGAGTTAAAATCAGTTATGAATGCTACCATACAAATACTAAACCTTAAATAAGCAGTGCAAATGACTAGTACAAGATGTACCACGTGACACGTGAGCGCGGGAGAAATAGTCGAAATTTTCAAACCGCTATTTCTCAAACAATGAAACGTTTTAAGAGGGAGCCGCACCCGCGACAAAACTTCGACGCAGCCTTGGCTCGCGTTGATAAAACAAAATTAGCGCGAGCTACTGCTATCTACCGTGAGGCAAGATTGTCGCTAGCGTCCGGGAACCCTCGACGAGGTTCGTGTGTGCGTATGTATCCGTACATCCGTACACACTGGAAATTTCGAGATGTACAGCGCTCCGGCATTCGCCGGAACTAAATGTCACAAATGTCGGACGATATTTTTTCGAAATCGTAAACAAATACCTACAAGTTATGGTTTTCCAGGGATTTAACCAACCCCTAACCAAACTTTGTATTTTACCGTATTCCCAACACGACGCTCGCGTGGTAATACAATCTGTAATTTTTTGTTTCGATTTGCGAAATTTAGGGAGAAGACAGCCTTTCGTCTATCAATTTAACATTGTCTGGTCAAATTTCATGAAATTCTGAAGATCCGTGTAGGAAATCCATGGGAAACTATCTCCCTGGTCGACAGATAAGGGGGGGGGGGGTGTGCGGCCCCCTCTTAATCGCCGATTAGAAAACGGATTTCGTAAATTTTTGAGGCTATGTCGAACTTGCGCGTATCCTTAATCCATATGTGATTACCGCCCCATTTTTTGTATGCAAAAATTGGGGTAAGCACATAAGGGTTAACGTTTTACTTGGTTGTAACGGAAGTTACGAGGCTGCAGACGCCGTGGCACACGTTGCTAAAACGTCGAGCCAATCAACTGGTTCGAGTGCTGGCGGACCGCTTGAGAAGGATGTGCGAAAGAGCCAAATGGGAAAATAAGCAGAATTTCAGTACGTAAAATTTGAATTATGTAGAAAATCATTGCAATGGGAAAAAATTAAAAAATTAAATACCCACTCAGTAATGGCATTCAGGCTTGCATCGGAATACAACGAACCTTTTTTTTCATAACTAAAAATAATGTTCTTCATATTGTTGTTGTAAATCGCCAAATAAAAATCGGACAAAACATTTGCACGGTTTTCGTACACCACGTTCGCTGAAAGAATTTAGGTAGATTGTAAAATATTGTTTGCAATTCCAACAATGCGGACTTTGAATTCAGGCTCAGAATAACAATGAAACTTCCAAACGACCGCATACCTTATGAAAACTTTGAAAATTACGAAACGAATTCTTTAACGTATTCTTATCAGAGATGTTCGCCTG
This sequence comes from Ophioninae sp. B BG-2022a, assembly GCA_030522765.1. NCBI lineage: Eukaryota > Metazoa > Arthropoda > Insecta > Hymenoptera > Ichneumonidae > Ophioninae sp. B BG-2022a. The sequence goes on along the minus strand of JAPYZJ010004140.1, from coordinate 9,702 downwards.
AAATTCTTTGAAATATGATATGGATAATAGTATAAATAAATAAATAGAAAGAAATAACCTTCCCGTTAAAAATATGCAAACGTCATCGTCATAAAAATATTTATACGCTTGAGTATTTATATGTACATATATATTTACACACACATCGGGGAAAGTGGTTACCCTTCGTACGCGGGGCACATTCGTACAATTAGAAAATCAGAAAAACTAAAGGGCACCCAAACATACCTTTGCATGTGTGCGTAGACATAACAGCCGCCACGTTGCTAGTGGAGTGTCGCGACTGTGGCGTTACTCTGGGTGAGTTGAAAAGACAAAACGCGTTTTCACGTGCTTTGAGTAAATTTTTTTACTGAAGTTTCATTCGCAATTGTAGGTGCAATTTTTATGATTTGACGAAATAGTGATGATTAATTAAAGTTAATATTGTATATTTTGATTTTTTGTTGTTATATTTTTTTATACTAAATCAGAATTTGTACAGTTTTAATTTAATTTGGTGGAAGGCCTGGGGTACATACGGACAGACATACAGGGGGTGCATTCGTACGCGTAAGAATGTTCCCTTTAGATCATATTTACCACTAATACATCAAATTTGGATTTTATGAAATAATACTGTACCTATCTGTTAAAATTTGCTATAGGCATGCAATAATTACGGCACTTTTTATTTAATGTCGATTGGAAACCTTTTATTTAGTTCAGATTTCATAGTGTACTTGTTTTATTAAACATAACATGTTATTTTTTTACTTTTTCTGCAGAATTAGAAGAGGTTAAAGATAAATATAAGAATTGGGATAATATAAAAATTACGTTATCGTTCAAACAGCACAATAACAAAATTTTACCTACTGTACGAAAGTACCCCACACGTGGGGTACATTCGTACAAATACCTTATCGTAGAAAAAGGGCTATAACCCTTTAACCTTTCGGAATAGTAGTTAAAAACTTTGTTCGTTACAAACTATAATATATTTGTTACATTTTGGTGCAGAAACTACATAATTATGACAATAAATCACAGAGAAAAAAATTAAAATGTAAAAAGTGTACGACGGGCGACCACTTTCCCTACATACATATACGTCGTAAATAAACAGACTCCGAAAATCTTTCCGTCCCTTCGTTCGCCACAGAAGTTTGTTGTGAATGCCATTGATGTGTCAATTTGTCGTGTAATACGCTGTTTTCTCCCCTCTTGTTTTCCTATGCACGGACGATTGTCACAACTTGTATTCTTCGGCTAAGCACGCTTTAACCCCCTTCTTAAAGGGGGTTAAAGCGGGGCGTGTTCTTCAGATGCCACTAATCGCACTATCCGCATGAAACTACATGAAAATAAAAGGGATTGTAAGATGCATCGTGGGAGTTCTGACGAGCAGGATACAAATTTGTTTCCTTGACGAGTGAACATAACGATGGGAACATATAGGTGGAAATCACTGATAATATAGGTTTGTCTAAAAAATTTGGTGACTTTCCAAATTTCGTGGGCTACGTGCATCATTTGTCGTTTTTTTTTTTTGTTATCTTGGTACACACTATATTTTCGAGTGCGGGATGTGTATACTAGGTCTTTTAGGGGACAATCAGGTTTACAGAGTTGTCAAAGCTTTCAAAAAATCTGAAAAAATGCTGGGTATCTTATTGACGTTTCTACTACATTTCCCAGCAGCTAGCAAGCTCCAAAGTTAAAAACCGTTGTTAATACAAATTGAACAAAATTAAAAACATAAGAGAGCAATTTCAGTTTTTAATATTCACTGTTCCTTCAAAAAACAAGTATACACACGCCGGGTTCAGATTCGACGTGTTTTGGTGTGCTTGGCTATTTTTTGCTATCGAAAACGTTAACCCATCCGCTCATAGATCGTTGCTTCTTCATAATTGTTTTGGCGAAAAACAACGCCGTAATCATGCCTCGCCCACCGTATTAACAGAATATTTTTTTCTGTTCCAAAAACTGAAACTAGCCATGAAAAGTCGGAGATTGGCCACGATTGAGGAGATAAAGACCAGATCGCTGGTAGAGCTCGAGGCCGTATCAAAAAATGCATAGAAGTGCTTCGAGGTATGGTAAAAGAGCTGGCACAAGTCTATTATATCTGGGGGAAATTAGGTACTTTGAATTGGACAGAATAGATATTGATGAATGAATGAACATATCATGAGAAAAAAAATGTCACCTTATTTTTTTAGCAAACTTCGTACAACGGGTAGTGAGAACGATAGACGATTTCGATCGGAAGGTCGATCTTTCTCTGCACATGGAAAATAAAGTTTTCAGAACGAGACTTTCCCGACAAATTCACACTTTCCATTTGTCTTTTTTTATTTCCCTGCAATCTTCATCCCTCGTCCCGTTTTCCCCCGTTTCATCTTTCGGCCCGATAAACCGCTCTCTGACAGAGGGGCGGCAGCGCTGCCACCCTCGTCAACGAGGGAATCCCATTCCTGCCGCCCCGTTCAGCCCCCCCCCCCCTCCAAAACCCACCCCCACGATCAATGCTCGTGAGAGAGTCGCGCGCGCGGCACAGGCGCCCTCTGCCCTCCCGTAATTCTTGTACCACCGGCTTACACGATAGCTCACCCAGCAAAATCGCCGGAGTATCGCAATAACGGCGAAAAGCGAGCCAACGATGCTCGTCCTCCCGAGGCTGTCGAGCTCAAAAATGCAGAACGTTGGAAACAAAGAACCATCGCGGATCTCTTCGCCGATGAAGACTAATCGACCGGAATCACTTTGAAGCGAGCAAGCAACGCTTCTGGCAGTTTCGTTACTCTGCGATAGAGATGTTACGTCAAAATGGAAGAAAGACTGTTCTCCAAATTTGCCAAAACTTTCAATTCGATCGAATCGTAGTAAAACCGCGAACCCGAACACTTGTTCTTCTGTCTTGGTGTAATCTTCGATCGTAGCTTTAAAACCTCCGTTTGATCTTCCATTTAACTCCCGAAGAAATCTCGAGTAGCACAGAAATCTACTTCGGTTGCGCAGCCTCGCACACTTCGACACGGTATACTTGATTCGACTATGTCGCAACTCCGAAGGCAATGTACTCGGTACACGTAACTCCGGTTCTTTCTAATTGTTCAGCTACTAGCGATTAGGTCAGAAGATCAGATCATATGGGAAAACGTTCATATGGTAACGATACGTGATATGTTACAGGTGACGAGAAAGGCAGAACCTTTCGACTTAACGAATACTACGAAATAGGAGAAGAGTCGAACCGTCCCAGAGGTGAACAAATACCATATTCTGATACAGAAGTGCAGTGAAGAATCTGAATGATCGAAACGGAAGGAAATTTACAAAGTAGGTATGGCAGCAAAGTTGAAAAGTGGAACCTCCTTTATTAAAAAGTGACCGTAGGACTAACAGCAAAGCTGCATATTGATATCCTTTTCCCTAACGAAAATGTGTATCGTCAGACCTGAATGTGCAATCAGAAAAACCTGCCTGTCCCACTTTTCCTACAATTCCTTTTTCGATAGCTACAACGAAGTTTGACTTTTGAAGTTTCGCGAACTACGCGAAAAATCAGTAGATCGTCCCAAATATTGACAATTCAGATAGACCGAGCTTTCCATTTTTCCTCACTAGACTTTTCCACCTCCTGATTCAGGTACTGTTTTACTTGTTTACGAAAGCATACGCTATCGTTGCGATGGTATTTCTGTGCGTAGCAATAGGATTGAAACGTAGCGCGTACCAGAAATGCAACTGGCCCTACTGCGAGCATGAAACGCCGGAATAACAAGGGATCGGTTATCAAACGATACACGGTGCAAATTGGGGTTAGTATTTTTGCGGTCTTCCTACGAGTGATCGGTAATATGCGTTCGAGGAGTATGTTCTTGTCGAATGGGCCTAGAGTGTACGAAGCCAAGTGAATGAGCACTTTCCCCATTCATAGCGTCGGCTCGGTTGGAGGTCAGCCAGAGTTTTAGCCTGGCCCAAGAGCACTCGGTGCAGCATCGGCCGCGGAAGGTGTGTGTGTGTGTGTGTGTGTGGTGACCCATTGGTGGTGTGCCAGCGATAGCGAGCCAGAGGGTTGTGTAGCACAACCCTCGGTCGTCGTTCCAAGGTTGGCGCGGGTGCTAGATGAGCTCCACAGCACGCGGTGCTGTGTCGCGTGTGTGAGGGCCTCGCGGAAACTCTCGAGGCTGCTATACTTTTATGGGGCAAATGGCCCTTCGCTGGTAGTCGTGGCACATTCGTGTGCGCACGATACACCGGTTATAACGAGTATCCAAGCTAGATTTAGTTAATCGAGACCCTCGTCAATCAGTCGATACCCCAATTGTGTCTCTCGTGCGCTCTTCCACTTTTATTAGAGGCTTGCGAACGTGACGGAAAGATTCGATCACGGGACGATCTCTTCGATAAAACCGACCATCGATTCATAACCCTATCCCGATGGCTCTTCGAGTTTCACTTTGTTTCTTCCTCGTTTCTTGCTTCCGCTCCTTCAACGAAATTCCACATAGACTTCTGCTTTGTCGATTTCGTTGCGGAACCGCAGCTATGCAATTCAGAGGTTGGTACTTTCGTCACGGGATTCAATGTCGCTGGTACGTACGCGTATGCGTCGATACTGCCTCTCGACACCGTCAAAGCGTACCTACTAGATAGGATCTGAGCTTTCGTTCCGGACAGGGTAGAAAAACCAAGAAAGCGGAAACGTTGAAGAGAGAAAGAGAGAGAGAAAGGGGGATGAGAGGGCGCGCAAGGGGCGAGCTAGGAGTAAATCGACACGTTGGCTGCCCCATTGCGTGTTATGTTCCCGTAGTAGGTATGTGGGACGCGCAAGAATGACCGAGTTCCAGCCCTTTCTTATATAACGTTATAGTGATCACTTATCGCAAAGAAAGAAAGGAAAGTAACGAAAGGGGAACGGTGATCAGGATTCAGGCACGAACATAGCGGTAAGTAGAAAAAGTCCATCACGATCGGATACACGAAAGAGGCCAGGATAACCCTCAAAATGCGCGACAGGGGTTTTCGGAAAATCTCGAGTCTCATGGAGTTGAATAGTCTCGCACTTGTATCATGCTCGTGAATCAACAATCCACATCGAACTTCCGGGAGCGTAGCAGTAATCCATTAGCAAGTTTGACGTAACTTGTAGAAATTCCCACTTGGCCCGAAAAACAACGTCTACGATTATCCCCCAAACATCCAACCCCCTTGATCACGCCTCGCTGCCGGAAAAATGCTGTTCCCCTTCATGTATCTAGTTATAAAGAGCGGTGCTCGAATTTCGCGAAAAAATGAGTCAACTTTTTCGAGATCGTTCGAGCGCCGTAGCTTCGGCGAAAAACTTCCTGGACTGCGGTGCCTTTTTCATTCGGCTGCCATCTAACGACACTGGGATACGTGTTGTTTACGAGATAACGAAGCGGGTGGACAGCGAGCGAGGGGCGTTAAGGGGAATGGATGTAGGGGTGTGAGACCATTGTCGAAATCTTGAAGAGGACTGCTGTGGATCGAAGGCGTCGAAGCTTCTCTCCCTTTCTTACACAGACACACACACACACAATCCTTGCCCTTTCCCTCCTCTTCGCTACCCAAAAAAAACGTTGAGTCGTTTCCAGACGTCATGTGTGGGCCTATCCCCACTGTAATTCACCGTGACAACTGCTTTTCGAAATACACTCAGTGTGGTGAATCCCTTTTTCGTTACGATAAATCCATAACAATGTTATCTTCCCTCTTATCGCCTGCTCTTCTTGATAAACGAAAAAAACGGTCATGCCGGAAGTTGGGGAATCTTCTTCGAAACGACACACGTTCACTATTTTTGGGATCGACTATCGTCAACGATCACCTTCGCATCAAGCAGAGATCCTTAGAATCTCCACGTATCCACAGAGCAACAAAATTCACAGTAGCTCGAACGTTCATCCCGTACACACGCTACTACACGATAATGCACTAATAGCATACACACGTACGCAAATGTATGCGCGTTAGTACAAATACCGTAGATTCGACATGAACGCGTTGTACCTTCGCAGATGTAGCCTTTGAGTGTCCAGTGCAAGTCGGTGCAGCTATGACAGAACGTTGGTTTGTGAAACGTTTTTTTGCTGAAGCTGTGACCGTGGCTTTCTGGAGTCTCCGCCGAGACCGACGCCATGTTCCCCGTTCCGCCGCGGCGCCGTTCACGCCAGATTTTCACCGTGAAGCTACGCAGGGCGAGAGCCGCGCGACGTACGACCACACATATGTATATATATATACATAAATATTTTTACATACATATGTATATGCACGCGTGCATACATGCATATATATACATATATATGTATATATATGTATGGATATATTTATACATATATATATGTATATATATGTAATATGACGTATTACATGCCTACGTAATCTCGAAACCGAACACGTACATTTCTCTGCCACGGGCACTCCCGTTTCGCGAGTTTCACGTGCCTAAGGCGCATTTCCGGAGGCTCGTCTTGCCCACTTGCCCACCTCACAGCTGACCATATCACTTCTGTACTGGGCAAAGTATCTCGGCGGGTTCGCGCATCCGTGACACCGAGCTGGGCGCCGAATAGCTGCGATCTCACATCGGCAGCCACCCCCCCTCTTCTCACCAGTCACTCCCCGCAACCCTCGACTAAGCAACCCCTTTCTCGTTCCCGCGCACGCGAAAGAGATCCGTCGATGGTTCTTCTCCTCGTGCGTTTGTCTCTGTCTCGCTCACTCCCCGCGTGTGCTTTTCTCGCTCTTTCGCGTCCTTCTGCCGCCCCCTCCCTCGGTGGTAGCGATGATGGTGGCGGGACGATGTGTGCGACGACGATCGCGGCGGAGCGCGGCGATAGCGTTGTACAAGGGAGAGGGCGGAGGCGCGCACTATGAAAAAAAAACGAAGAAAAAAAGGAGAAGGGAAAGCTGGAAACGCCACCCTCTCGGAGCTACACGAGCGATGTTCGTGTGTGCTCGCGCGCGGTCTCTCTCTCTCGTCGCGTTTGGACGATCAACACTCGGCCTTCTTCACAAGTCGAATTAATCACTCTCGATGTTATCCGGGTAACGAGATCCGTCACGATTACCGACGTCCAGTAGCGTTACACCCGAAGAGACTACGGAGAGATTATAATCCTCTCCGCAATTTCGCTTCGAGTCCTCTTTTACCCGGGAATCAACGATGTTACGCGAGTTTGGGGTTGTATCGGTGTGGGACGAGTAGAGAGATTTTCTCGCGTACATCCTAGAATCTCGTATCCCCTCGCTCCATATCCGATGAGTCTTCCGCGCAACGCGTGTCCTTATACCGCGCCTCTACACCGGAAGTCGCTTCGCGCGCTCCTTCCTCCAGGACGAGCCTCGTTCGCGCCCCTCCGCCCGAACTCCCTTCTCGCAAGACCTCCGCTGTGCGGTTCCGCAAGCTTCTTATTTACTCTTTTTATCTGTCCGTCAGTATGTCCCTCTCTCTCTCACCCTCTCTTTCTCGATGGTTCTTTCGCGAAGAAAACGGCACGATCCCCTCGCGTGCGCCCGACTTCCGTGACGCGTGTGCTCGCGCGCACACACACGCGCAGAAACGACTCGCTACACAAACTCACACAACCGCAACAACGAGAGAAGTCGTTCTCGTCTCCACACCCAGTTATTCGCCCTCGTACATATCCCAACGAGAGCCCGCACCGCGGTTTTATCTCGCGACACCTCGAACGATCACGGACTCGCGCTGTTGCCTACCTGCCTCTATCTCTCTCTCCTCGCGTTCAACCGCGTATTCCCCCTCCCAACGTGTGCATTAGTTTCGCTCGTTTTTCTACCGAGAAGACTGTACTCGACGACGTATCTTTCGCTTCAGTTTTTTTCCCCTTATGTCCGCGATGAGAGCCGCGCGCGCGAAACGACGATCGACCACCGCTACAGGTACGACACACGACGGCCGCGACGAGGTCCAACGTCGGTACACCGAGCGACCACTCTAGCCCACCTCGACAAACTTTCCTCTATAGTCCGCGGAAAAATAAGCCACGCGCGCGCGCGCGCCCGCGCATACACGAAGTACGAGACGCACGCGCACACGCGCCGAGGCGGGCCGTGAGTTGCGCGCGATTCGTACGTACAGTCGCCAACTGCTACCGCTTATACCCTACGCTTTATGTATATATGTATACCTATAATATAATGTGTGTATACACACGTCGCCCTCCGTACACTCAGCGGAGAGCTTGACGGAACCCGGGTGCGCCGAAGCACGGGATTGGAGGGCGGAGGGGAAAACCGAGGCAGGGACAGAGCCCAGAAGGATCCATGTGAGAAACAATCGAGAACGGGAGAAGAGCGGAGAACGACTCACGCACGAGTCGTCAAGCGAAAGAGACACGGAGAGAAAGAAAAAGCAATTGAGGGAGAGAGAATGAGAGAAAAAGCACTGGGGACATTTGCGGCTCTAAACGATAACAGGGATAACCAAAGACGTCACGAACTCTTCGAGGTTCCGCGCCGACGCGTAAAACACGCTTTTTCCAGGCGCATACCCCCGTGCGCTTCTTTTCTGGCGCACATATACGCTAGAACGTCGCGTCACGCGACTGTTGTGTAGAACGCATTGCGCATACACGTTAAAGCGTAGAACCGTACAGTTCAGATGGAATATACGTAAATATATACGTACGTGCATACCGACGTTGCGTTTGTTATGTATTTTTCGGCGAGTATTACATGTATAGTAATGTACGTTGGCGTGCGGCTAAATATTTCCGCATATATTTTCCGCAAACTCGAAAAAATATATTCTTTTTGTTGTATGTGACGCCCGTGTGAATCGATATGTAGTTTTGCGTTGGAACGCCTGTGTGTGCATAGGCAACGAATTCAGATGTACATAGAAGAACAGTTCTTATGGGAAGCCTGAAGACAAGTATTCTGCGACCCGAACTGCCGTGTGGCGGCGTGACGAGCGAACAGCTATCTGTGGCGGCGTTGGGGAAGGGGCGGAACGAGGAACTTATCTCTCTCCGACTCATTGCGGAGCGAAAACACGGTTGAGCTAACAGCCTGGGATCGAAACCAACGTGCTTGATTCTTTTTTTTTTAGAAAATCAAATGTAACCTGAAGTGTATGAATACACTTATTAAAAAAAAAACAAATTTCGCAAGTACAGAAAACTTTTTTTTGTAGCACGCGGGACATGACTCCCTGAGGGCAGGGTGGGACTTCTATTTAGCACTTACTATTTGAGAATGTTTTCAATTAATGAATAATTTTTTAACACACAGCGCTATATAATTTTGCAAAAAAATATTCTCTACGAAATATAAGTGGAACCGTTCGCATTTGCAGTTATCGTGGATTATTGGTTTTTCCTGCAATAACCAACATTCGTGGAATTAATAATTATTCACGTAAATATTTTGATCAAATAATACGATAAAATTATTTGCGCATAATATTATTTTTTAGAATCTTCAAGCGATTCTGGAATTTTTTATCCGAGAATTCACCGTACAACATACAGTGTTTCATTATTTCATGTCATCCTGTTATGGAAAACGATTAAATGAAAAATTACGATTGTTCCGCTCCGAGTTACGGCATCACTGGTAGAGACATAAAGCGTTAGTTGGCATTTTCAAAACTTATTTAAAAGCCAAAAAGTTAAAGGGCCCGCCGGCCTGTCACAAGAAACTCGAACTCATTGTCAGCGA
>JAPYZJ010004139.1:14362-26372 GCA_030522765.1 Ophioninae sp. B BG-2022a | reverse complement strand
AAACCATTCGTTTGTCGATTGGCTATATCACGCAAGAATAATCGGCGGAAATCTGACGCCGCCGCTCTAAAAGTGTCAGTAACTGGGACGTTTACCTTATTATTAATATGACACCCTTTAATTTTCTCGATACGGACAAAAATCAATCCGAATTCACCTCATTATAAGATTTAATCTGGGATTATCTGTTGTCGATGTTTTTCTAACTGAGACATATGTTGTCCCATCAGTCGTAATATGAAAAATTTTCCAAACTGCGACAACACATGTGTAAAACGCTTTTAAGGGCATGACGAATATTACCACGTGACACACGAGTGCGAGAGAGGTAGTCGAAACGTTTTAAACCGCGATTTCTCGATAATGAAACGTTTTCATCGAAAATGGCGACCGGGGAGCCCTCGGTGCCATCGTCTTGAATGCACACAACAAATTTCGTACCGATTGGTTCAGCCGTTTCAGAGAAAAAAGGTTTCACAATTTCGAAGTGGACGGAAACGTGTTGTGGGTTTCTCGTCGCGATTTCTCAGAGATTAAAGATTTTTATCAAAAATGGCGAACAGGAGGCCCTCGGTGCCATCGTCTTGAATGCACACAACAAATTCCGTACCGATTGGTTCAGCCGTTTCAGAGAAAATTGGTTTTAAAATTTCGAAATGGACGAAAACGCGTTGCTCATGCCCTTAAAGTACTACCAGGAGTTTGGAATTCTTTAGAACTTTCTCTGACTGTCTATTAACGCGGTGAAAGTTCCGGAAGGAAAAGTGGCGACTTTTCGAACTCGCTTGAAACTTGTCGTCCGTCTTGTCTAATAAATGACGAAAGGGATGATGATTGGCAGCGTAGGTGATGCAACTGGTCGGCTCGCTGTACCTCCTCTACATGCCTTACTGCACAATAGTGTTGTGGGAGGCGATCAGCGCTGGCCTTCCAACGAGTAATCAGCAACCCCGTACCCACCCTCATCCTCGTTTGGCCTCCCTCGCGTCCCTCCTGCTCGCCGCTTCGAGCCCGATAAATGGTCTTCTCTACGGCCTCAAGTCACCGACTCTACGACGATCGATTCGCAATTATTGGCGCAAGAAGGTGACTAAGTCGGCGCTCCAGCAGGTGCGTTAGTCAGGCTTGTCATCGGCCCCTTTCGGATTCCTGACACTTTTGGGTATTCCAGATTTATTGTCACTCTCCACGAGAAGTGCTGGTAGTCACCCGCATTCGATGCGTTTCGATCGACGGTTATTGAAAAATTGGAAATCGAAAATCAATTTTAGAATTAAAAAATCAACCGAATCAATGTTTATTTCCGTAATTTTTGGGCTGGGGCAGGAAACCCGAACTTTGAATGACGAGAAGGCTCAAAATTCCGAATTTGAATATACCGAACCTACAAATTTCGTAAAGTGTTTGGGTTTGTTTAAAATCAAGGCTTTAAAATCAAACCCAACCAAATTTCGTAAACCTTTATGAAATTTGTAGTTTCGTACTATTAAAATTATAAATTTTGAGCGTTCTTGCCAATCGAGAACGATTGTTCTTTTCCATTTATTGTTTGTGTTTTTTTTAATATCTTAACTTATTTTCCATTCCATACGTCATTTTCCTTATTTTTCTATATTATTTTTCCTTTCGATCTATTTTTCTCCCCTTCTTATCAATCTTTCTCGACGCCTCCATTATTTCCCCTAAAATACTCAAATATCATATCTTCTCATCTAGCACACTTATAATGTTTCCCTTCATCGCCTACTCATTCTTTCACCTGCTTTTTTTTTCCCTTATCCGATTCTCGCACCCAGCCTTTTTCTCGCGTTAACAGGACCTCCGGCGTTTCAGTCTCTTTCTCGTATTCCTGCATTAATTTTTCATGCCGTCGTAAAAGTTTGTATTAAAAAAATCAAATTACTATTCTCAGGATTTTCCAAGCAATTTTTCCAATTTTTCTTTTTATAAAAACCTTCTTCGAACTTCAAGAAATATAAAAAAAAAAAAATAGATAAATTGATCCAGCCGTTATCGAGTTTTGCAATTAGCAACACATTTAGCGATTAATTTTTATTTCTACAGACGATGGAAGTTTCGAAGTGTAACGCAGGTGACTATTAGCGTTCCATTGTGGACTCCGTTGGACGGTGATAATAATGAGGTCGTACTTGAAAAAGAAAAAAAAACGAATATTTTCGCAAATGAATGTCTACGTTTCCGGGCTTTTTGATTTTCATCGAGACACGATAATACTCGCATCTGATTCGCTTTCGCGTCTCGTCAGGAGATTCAAGCGAGAACTCCGAGCGTCGCCGGGTCGAGGCGTCCCTCCGGAAGTGGTCCCACCACCGGAGCCTCCCTATTTCCGTTTCCGCCGTTGCAGAGACGCCTCAGCGAGGCTCTCATCGGTCTCTCCGAAACGACGAGGAGCAGCAACGCTCTCGGTCCTGGGGTTAACCTCGAGAGTGGAAATATCGGTACGTTTCGATGTTCCAGACTCCAAGCTGCTGCCTCGTGCAATACTCTTCGCGTTCCCGCGACCGGAAGTGCCCTCGAATCTTCCCTCGGTGAGCGACCCACTTATCGCCTTTTCGCGTCTAACTACTTCTCACTTTTCTTCCGCGTCGTTTCTTAATCTCCGGTTGATGGAAATAAAAAGGCGAAATCCGAGGTTCGAGCTTGAGGTCGATGAGTGCGAGCGCCGCTAGTCTCGTCGCTTCCTCGGCTCAAAATCGGAACAACGATCTCGCGATTAAACGGGCAACCGGAAACGAGATGAGCCCGAGAATCCTCGTGACCCGGGCTTACAGCAACGCCGGCGACACGAAGGATGGGAGAAGTCCCTTCGGAGGACCTAATCGCCGTCTTCCCCCGAGCGGAAACGCGACTTTGTCGTCTCGGTGCCAAAGTGAGTCTTGACCAATTATTCGCGTGACCTTTAACCTAGCTTTCCACCAGAGATGATCGCCAAAAACTGTCTTTTGGAACCAACTAATTGGATCGCTTCATTTTGGAAAAAACCAATCGGATCGCATCATTTCGAAAAGAACCAATCGGATCGCTTCATTTTAAAAAGAACCAACCGGATCGCTTCATTTCGGAAATAACCAATCGGATCGCTTCATATTGGAAAGAACTAATTGGATCGCTTCATTTTCTTAGCTTGACCCAACAACAAAAAATAAACTAACGATAACGCTTGGTTTCATGCACATTCTTAGCCCAGATCTCTGGTGGAAAGAGTGCACGATAAATACCATCTTCATCATAGAAACTTCTTTTTCGCGAATTCATTCCGTAATATATGTACGAAGGGTTAAATATTAGGTGTAGAAAAAAGAATTCCATGATTTTTCCAATAGATGGCTCTAGTTATCTGTATCTCGCGTTGTGTAAATCCGATCGCGTGACACTAGATGGTGTTACAAAGATGAGATTTCATACGGAAAAAACTCTTGCGGCAGTTTTGTGATTGGTTGATTCCAAAAAAGAATGGATTACTTTTTACCCCACCCAATATTAGGAATGGTCGTGACGCCTATTTCACGAGAAACGCTGCTAAATCTTTGGACCTTTAATATCTTCAGTAGATATTCCAATATTTGGATTCATCGTTCATCCTTACATTTCGTAACCTTGCCTCGTGACCTTGTGACCTTCACTTTCGGAATACCGAAGCGCATTGTCCGTAGCGTATAAAAAAGAAATGAAGAAGCGATATCAAATAATTGAGGATGTACCAGTTTGAACCGGGCGAGGTGGTTCGATCGATTCCGCGCGGATTTCCGACGGGGCAATCTGCCAAGAATCCTCAATTTTGTTGTTCCCTCATTTTCTCGAGTGGTCGAGCCATAAATTCGCCATTTCGCTTGTCCAACGCCGCAGATATCGAAAGCATTGAAGAAATTGAAAAATTTATTAAGCTTCCTTCGTGTGCGCTGCTTTTCGTTTGGGCTTTTGTATCCGCATGAAAATAATCGATAGAACGACGATGGAGACACGTGAGGACGGGAAGCGACAGCAGCAGCACAGAGAGCAGCGACGCGAGTGTTTGGACCACCGGAATCATCACGCCAAAGATACCTGGTGTCGCCAACTTCAAATCGAATTTTGCGGAAAAGCGAATCGAACGGGTGGCAAGCCTGGAGGAGTCGCGCTGCCTCGCTGCGGCCAACAGTGAAAGCAGCGATTGCACGGATACCACTACCACTACGACTCTAACGCTCTCCTCTAAGATGACCAATGTTCCCGTAAGATCGATCATTTTCATCCCTCTCGACGCTTCACGCGATGCCTGCGATTATCAAACTTTTCTCCCGACTTTCTTTCACGTTTGCACCAATCATTAACCCATCTCGTCGGGTGGGCTTGTTCGGTGAAGCACTTTTCTAGTTTTCGGTTCAACAAGTTTTTTTTATGTCAGCAAACGTCGCGGAAAGGACCAATTGATTTATGAAGATTCTAAACTCAAAATTCGAGTTAATCGTAGAAATTGGAAAAAAATCTCTAAGATGAAATAAAAGATAGAATTCCGCGAGTCAAACGTTCCGACGATTCTTTTTAAAGAATGGATAATTATGTGGAAAATTCAATGATAGCTCGAGTCGTAAGATTTTACAACGATGGTTTCGGTTGTCGCGATCTTTTCGGACAATCGGAATATTTTAGGACGTTTGATGCCTGATAGATTTACCGTTACACGCAAGAATGCGAGGATGATGGGTTTTCTGGAAGTTTGTAGCCTTTACGTCGATCCCTAACCGCCTCGTGTGCGAGCCTCTGTCTCTCCTTTTATCCCTAAGCTCTGAAAAAAGAAACGGCCCTGACTTTTACGACTCATTCGAGTCACGTAACCCGGCCCCCAACCTCGACCCTTAAACGCATAAAGGAGAGCAACGAAAAGTACTTTTCCCGCAGTTTGGAGGTTATGTATTCCCTAATATCTGTAAAGCCGATCTCAATTCCACTCCGTAGTTACAGCGAGGCAAGCGACCACACTCACAGCTTCACCGACCGGGTCCCCTCTAAAAACCGCCACTTTCCAGCCCACCCCAAAATGACGTCTGCACTGATCGAAAATGTGATCGGTGTTCCGCAGACGAACGAGACGCGATTTTCGCGCGATGAAGAACCCACGGGAAACAAAATGTCCTCGACCGAGACACGAGTCGAGCCAAGCGAGAGCGAGCCAACCAGCGGCTGGAGCAGTTCCGACGACGGCCAAATCTCGAAGCTCGACGATGCGATAACCAACAAGTCGCGCGCCGCGATCGCCAGAGACCAATATCGGAAAAGATCTCGAAACGGATCACGAACGAGTCATCGCGACAACAAAAAATCGAAAAGTTCACTCGATCCAGAAGCAGCCGTTGTCCCTAATATATCGCGACCTCTCTTCACTCTTTCTTAGTTTTCACAACGCGTATACGCACATACAAAAAAAACACATACACACACAGAACACACACAAACGCGTATCTATTTCCCGTGTTCCATCCGCGACACACGCGGCCTCGTTTCCCTCATCGACTCTCTCGAAAATCAATACGACATATCGTACAAAGCTATTATATATTTTTCTACGTAAAAAGAGCGACACACGATCCATCGACGAGTTCGCACGCATAATCGGCCGCCGATGAGAAAGGTGCGCGCGCGCACACGCATACACATCGACATCCGCCATTGTGAGCCGCGCGGGACCACGGGAGATTCGAACATCGGAATGCGCGAATCGTCGTCGCTCCCTTTCTTTTCACGATACTCACCACCGTGTTTACAATCCCGAAGAGAGTCGATCAATCCGGATTCGAGCTAGTATACTTAAGAAAATATAAACACGATACGCTAACGAATCTCGTTGAGCCGCAACGGGGAGCGCCCCCCCCCCCCCCGGAAAACTCTTCCCGTGTGTGTTTATCATCGATGTTTTTTATTTTCTCTCAACACGCGCGTTTCGTTCAATCACAAACGCAGAACCAACCGGTGATCGGACGCGTTCGATATTGGACTTGGCGAAGAAGCGATCGACGATTCGTATTAAAGAACGATGAAAGGGAGAATATTATGCAATAAATGCCAAGACTGGGCTCGCGTCGCGTGTAAATCAGATTTTTACTGTGACGTAAGCTAAAACGACGACCCGATTGGACGTCTCAGTGACCGAAAAGACTAAAACTACGCCCGAGACCTCTCTCTCTTTTTTTCAAGTTTGTTATATTTCATTGTATCTTTCGACTGAATTACAGTAATATACATCTTGTTGATTACTTTTGTTTGGGTTTACGAACTTTAGTTGTTGTTCCGTAAATAGGGAGGATTTGATATTTGTGAGAATCAAGAACCAATCTCGCAATCTTACCGCCTACGATGGCCGTAACTCGAGCTTATGATTTTGTTTACTTTTTTTGCGCGACCGGAAGGAAGGGGACCGCGGGCTTTTGCTTCAACGCGATTTTCATTGCCCGCGTTTGCGAACGCGAGGGTAGACGACTTCCGTCGCGAGTGCGCGTGCTCCGATCAATATCGGCGAAACAGCTGATTCCTCGTACGCTTCCTATATGTGTCACTCCGTGATGAACTTCGGTCGATCTTTTGACGTAGAATCGTCGTGTAAACGTCCGGCCTCCGAGGACGTTTTGCACAAAGATTTTACGTGCGTCCGAGAGAACTCGAGTATGAGAAAAAGGAAGAGAAGAAAGAGGAGAAACTAATATCCGATGCTCGCGGAAACGAGCCAACGAAGAGGAGACACGTCGGACGAAGCGTCACGATGATTTCAAAGCGCGGAATCTCGCGTCGCGACAACGAGGACCTCACAAGGGATGGGGAAGAAAACCGTAGTCGAAGCGTTCGGACCGAACAGCTGACGGGATCCGACGTGGAAAATAAAAGCCGCCTATTCGAGTACGTTTTTTGTGTAATTATTGACTTTAGTCACTTTTCCATAAAATGAGTCTAGCATTTGATTTTTTAATTATTTTCTCGTTGATTGGGTTATAAATGATGATATGAAGTCGGAGGAAGCTGAAATTCACTTTCCCATAACAAGTTATGGGGTTTTGAAGTTCGCGGAAACGTGTGATAAAATTGAGCGTGAATTTTCGAAAAAATGACACTAAAAAGTTTATCGGCTATTTTTTTGTTAATTGTGTTGTAAATGATAATGTTTAATTTGCGGAAACTGAAATCGACTTTTTCGACTCATAAAAGGTAATGGAATTTCAAAATTGGTGCAAACACGCGACACAATAAAAAAATGTTAGTCTCATTTTTAGGAAAAGTAACTAAAGTATACAGTAACCAAATGGAGCTGCTTAGTACTAGGTACCAACTTGATTCGCTTGTCCTCAGGTTGAGAAATAGCCCTTGTCGATTAATACCTATAGCAGGAGCTGGTTTGCTACTCATTGTCAGTATTTTCGGTTCGCTGATCGTTCGCACGAACCGAAGTCGCACCTCACATTTTTCGAGTTTGGACAAAGATGAAGAGAGTACGGGACGAGATCTTGTTCCGCCAGATCCATATTTTCCACAACCACCATCATGGAGCGAGCTTAGGAGCTTCAAGCGAGGAGTGGTTTGTGCCGATGGGTCTCCATGCGCCAAAATCGGCAAGTGCGTAAACGCCCAAGTACAGATATAGGAAGAAAACTGAAAGTGAGACGAATGCTTTTGGTACGGCAGGTCGATGCTTGATCAAAACGGATCAGCCGTGGATGCAGCCGTTGCCACAATGATTTGCGATGGCTTGGTGAACATGCAGAGTATGGGAATCGGTGGAGGATTCATGATGACCATCTATGAACGCTCTAGTGGTCAGGCCTATTTTCTGAATGCTCGGGAAACCGCACCGATCGGATCGAAACCGGATATGTTTTTGAATAAATCGCCATCGGCATCACAGATAGGTAATTATAAAAGTGAAAAGTGGGAGGACGGGAAAACTCGATATGTTCGCTAGTCGAAATGTTGTTGACGTACATTCATAGGCGGTCTTTCGATCGGTGTACCAGGCGAGATCGCAGGTTATTGGGAAGCTCATCGGATGTTCGGCAAGTTACCCTGGTACGATTTGTTCGAGCCCAGTATCCGATTGTGCAAAGACGGTTACGCTCTAACGAAATCTCAGTACGATGCTCTGTTGATTCATCCACCGAATATTTTTAACGATCCAACGCTCAGGTAACGTTCGTTTTTATAATATTGAATCATGTAACAATTAATCTCTCTAAGCTTCTCGTTTTCGGTTCAGAAAAATGTTCGTCGACGAATCGGAACAATTCGTGAGACCGGGTACAACAATAAGGCCACGGAAACTCTGTGAGACTCTGCGGCTGATAGCCGAAAAAGGTGCGCCTTTTTTCTACCATGGCAGTTTGGGCGAATGCTTGGTGAAGGATCTCAAGAAACGAGGGAGCATTTTGACGATCGAGGATTTGAATAATTACAGGCGAGGCTACTTTTCTCTTTCTTATTCCGTTCTCTCCACGACATTCAACCGAGGCTCACAAAAAGTCTTCCACGACATTCTGACCTCACCGTTTATTGCTCTTGACCGCCAATTCCAGTAGTGTCCAATAAATCCATCACTATTACTATTTTTAACATTTCCATTCTAGCTTGACGACCCTAGCATTGTCATTTTGAAAGTGTTGCTTCGAACAGGCCACTCTGGGCGAAGCCAATCAAAACAGACTTGTCTGGTGGATTGCAGCTGATAACATCGGGACTACCTAGCAGCGGACCGCTTCTCGCTTTTGTACTGAACGTCCTCGAGAAATACCATTTCGATTCGCGTTCTCTTGGGAGTCTCGAGGAAACGATAATTACGTATCATCGGATCATCGAAGCATGGAAATTCGCGTACGCTCTAAGAATGCAACTGGGCGACGAAAACTTCGTCGATCAGACCGAGGTGTAGTATAAACCTTGATGCGTTAGTCGTTCTCTTTTTTCAGCGAATAACTCGGAAAACGTCACATCCTAGTCCACTGGATCATTGCTGGAATCCGTTGCATTACAAAAAGGCAAAGCTTCGAAACGTTGCAACTCTCGAATACACGTTGCGACACTTTTAGTCCAGAGTTTCGGTTTTACTGCTATTGAAGCTAACAGTACCCATTTTTGTATAAGTTACAAACGAAACAAAGTGCAAAGTCCGAAGGACCATGTGTGACGACCCGGGGTACCAAAAAACAAGCGTGACGACTCAAGCCTCGATGTTACACAGATCATGGCAAAGTTAACGTCGAAGGAGTTCGCTCGAAAAACCTGGACGAAGATACGAGACGACGCGACCTCCAACGAGCCTGAATATTACGGCGCTTCGAGGGCGAGCTCCGATGATCACGGAACGGCTCATATTGCGGTTCTCGCTCCGAACGGCGATGCGGTCTCCGTAACGAGCAGCATAAATCTCTAGTGAGCATCTCGTCCCTCATGGTTACGGCGTCCCTTGCATAGACACATTATTTTTTTTAGTGTCTCCAATAAAATTAGGGATTGCTTATGATTTAACGGAATAATCATTTTTACCTAATAAGGGACATCCTGGAATGCTATATGCTTATTTACGATATATTGTATGTATTAGGGTTCTCGTTATGTGGACACGTTTTTTAAAATCATAAAGCCTCTTCAAAGTTCGAGGTATCAAAGGGCATTTAAACATTTGATTTTTTTTAATAGTAAATGGCTCACTAAATGTGAAGTAGTGAGTTAAGAAATTTAAAGAAACCGGAGTCTACTTGTATATTTACCAAAATGTTTATAATTTTTTTATATCTTTTTCGAATTCGCGTTTGAATCAACGCATTTCGATGCAAAGCTTTTTTTAGTATATAATTAGTTTGTATTAATTAATTCATTAATTAACTTGTAAAGTTCGAATTAATAGACTTAGGAGATAGGTAAGAAAAAATTCTTCGAGAATTAAGAAACACCGGCCTCGTATCTCAATTCCTGGTCAACAGAAATGATAAGATAATGAACGTTTGCAGTTTCGGAAGTGGAGTCGTGAGTGAATCAACTGGAATATTGATGAACAGCGCGATGGACGATTTCGACGTGACTACCGGGGCTACGAATTATCACGGGTTACCGTCAGGATTAAACAACGGCATCGAGCCGGGAAAGAGATCTCTGTCGTCCATGGTACCGTCGATAATTGTCGATAAGAACGGAGACGTGAGAATGGTAATCGGCGGGGCAGGTGGCACGAAAATCACGACGTCCGTCTCATACGTTTGTATATCATCTTAATTCGTGTTAATTCCTTCGAAATTTTTATTCCGCGTGACGACCAAACTACAACGCTTTGCCGACTGTAGGTAATAGCTCGGCACTTGTGGATGCGTAACACGATAAAAGAAGCGATCGATTCGGCGAGGATTCACCATCAGTTGTTTCCGATGATGATTGCCTATGAGTACGGGGTAACCAAGCCTATTCTCGAAGGTCTCTCGAAACTTGGTCACCGAACTTCTCGCTACAAGAATCGCGGCAGCATCGTATGTGCCCTCGTGCGAATCAACGGTACCATCTACGCGAACGCGGACTATAGAAAAAGCAGCGAAATCTACGGTATCGACTGAGATGATACCATATCCGTTTTGTACCAATTTTTGCGAGAAATCAGACCACGGTAGATAAGTCAGGAATGTTCTGCGATTCGGATGAGAATACCGGGTGTTTTTCCTATCCGGGATGTCCTCAGTTTTTAGTGTCCGCCTCTGCCACCAGTAGCGCTAGTTATACTCTTACAAACTCGATGCGCACGCAGCGGTTGTGTATATATATCCGCACGAGTATTGCAATCGGGCAATATCCATAGAACGTCATTAATACGCTCGTGTCTAATGTGATGTTATTAATTAATGTATAATTTGTCTATTATACATTAATTATATATTCATTGATAATTATGCCATCGTGATGATAAATATGCAAATGTAATAATTTGATACTGCATCATAACTTTTTTCAAAAGGTTATTGCTAAACTGTAAAAACGCGTTTTAAGTATCACTACATGGTTTAGTTCTCTGTATATGATTTTGTAACAGGAACTAAAGCATTTTTGTAAATTATTCACATTTCAAATAACCGAAGTTCAATTCGCATTTTAAGACACACGAGTTTTACAGTGTACCGGCTTCCAGGTCGTAATTTGCGCAGTTCGGACTACGCGCATGCGCGACAAGAATTTATTGACGGGATAACTGGCGCCACTTGCGGGTGGGAGGTAGAACTAAGAACTGCGGAGAAATCGCGCATTAATACGCAGTTACGTTGTCATATTTGATAAAGCAATTTGTCAGGGTTGTCGATGTTACGTATCGGTATCGCTGCCGTTTATCGGTTTTTCGGAGAGTCAAAATGCTTTTGATCTCGGTCGTTGTTTTACTGCGGCGAACACAATCGCAGGGAAAAATCGATGGTTTATTGATTTCTAAATACGTTGAACAAACAAAAATTGAGATGTTTGAGATAATAAAATTTGTTGTGCTTCCCTTTAATTTCGAAAAACAACTAAAATCCTAAAATTCACGTAAACCTACTTGACCAATTGAGGAACTAAAAAAGTCGATGCAGCGTCTCGTTGAATTTACTCATACGTCACTATTACCGATATAACGTACAGTAAAAGAAAGCAGAGTCCAAAATAGACACTGCGAGATTGATATGAAAACAAATTTCAGTCGTGTTACTATTAATCGATATTCATGATATCTTAATATGAAGAGAAAAAATAAAAGACAGGAAACGTTTCAGTGGTTTTTTTTATCCTGCAAATCACTTTATAAGTTTGTAGGAAAATTATTAATCTGGAAACGAACTGCGTCATTCGATAGAATTCGATCAACCGCCACCAATGCTTTTGTCGTCGAAATGTTTCGAAGTCTATCCAGAACTCGGATAGCTCCATCATTTCTACCTTACCGACTGCCACACAGCTCGAAAAGAACTAGGACGTTCTCTCTCTCTCTCTCTCTCTCTCTCTCTCTCTCTCTCTCTCTCCCTCTCTC
>JAPYZJ010004139.1:0-14356 GCA_030522765.1 Ophioninae sp. B BG-2022a | reverse complement strand
CTCTCTCTCTCTCTCTCTCTCTCTCTCTCTCTCTCTCTCTCTCTCTCTCTCTCTCTCTCTCTCTCTCTCTCTCTCTCTCTCTCTCTCTCTCTCTCTTTCATTCTTTTACGCTCCTCCCATCGACCTTCCCCGTTTCTGTTTATAGATCGATGCGTGGGCCTTAACGAAGATCGAGGTAAATCCGAGCGTGTCAATAACACCTTGACGAGTCTCTCTTTCGCTTAATAAAATATTTTGTAACGGCCATACGCGGTCGGATCTCACTGATTGAGAGAAATTTGACTCACCACTCATATTCAGTTAACGCAGCGTTCCTTGCAGTCGTATTCTCTCAATGGTGCACCGTTCACGGGTATACTAAAAGCCCGAACGAACCTTCTGCGCTCCAACGACTTTCCTTACTTGCAAATCTCCCACTTCGGACATCGCGCTATCTTATGCCTACGTTAAGAAAAATGCATTTACCCGTGTTCGACTGACAATCAATTTCACCTAATCTTTTGCATTTTTTACAGTGTGGTTGACAATTATCAGGATTTTGATAAGCATACGAAAATTTTTTTTCCACGTATTCAATAACAAATGAGAATTATTGAATCGTTCAAGTACTTAGGAGTTATCGTTATTTGAAAAAGTACTCCGCACGTTTATTATTTTTTACTAAAAAAAGATTAAAAAAAAAATTGCTTGCCCGAAAGTGGATTCGAACCCTGATCGATCCGAGTCGAATATTCTGCGCATGAGCACCTCCCGCTCCGTTCGTAGATACTTGGACTCTGAACGCGACTATTCAGGCCCATTTTGGTAGCATGTCTACAAAAAAATCGTTTCGCTTGCGGAGTAAATCCGCAAATTTGTTGATCGTCCAGTATCACGTGCGGCCAATTTGATTTTTGTTCAGATTCCACAAAAGCATGTATCGTTTCGATATGAATAAAGAACGAATGGAAAGTGCGATGTTGCCTTAAATGCGAACTTTGACCACTGTCAACGAAGCGCGCACGATAAACCGCCGGCGTTTTCTCAAGCGGACTCGCAAAGCATAAAAATATCACGCATCGCCTTGAACAAGTGCTTACATGTCTTTTCTGATAACAGTCTTGCGGATTCGCGAAGATGTCACGTACAGTCGAGCGTCGACTTTTGGCTGAGTTCAAGATTTTCGAAAAAAAAAAAAAACATTTCACTCTCTCTCGCGCATCGTGTACCGATTGACATTTTATCCGCGGACGGAATTAGCGTGAGGTGAATTTTCGCTAAATGAAAGAAAGCACTTTATTCGTTTCGCAACAGCTGTAATAATATTTGTAGGCGTCATCATCACGGATAAAAATAAGAGACGACTTTGCGGATAATCGACTAATATTTATTTGAAATATGACGATATACAAACACGACGCGACACACTGTGCGTCAATGAAACGAAAAAAAAAAATGCTGAAATCTTGTGTAGGCGAATGTACCGATTCGATCGAGATTGGCGTTTCTCGTTTCCTTCCATTTTTTTCACGCTGTTTGAACGCCTCGTTCTTCAAATCATGTGTACGTTTAGATCGTCTCACACGACACCACCAACGGACGCCCACAGAAACTAACTGTAAATAACAGATATCCACCTGAGGAACTTTTTTTTCAAGCTTTTTCTTTTGTGCCGAACCAGAACAATCCCCTTGCGATCGGTCGCCAAAATCGTACGATTCAACTGTTACGGGTGAATTCTCGAAAATTCTAGACGCAATACATTGGGGCAAGATCCGTAGGCCACGCCCCTTTGCGGACCGACCGCTCACTCGAGTTGTCCGTTGGTCGATGTCTTTTCTGTTCCCGAGAAAAATGGAACACAGAGAAACGTTACAGGATTATATTTCTCGTTGTTTTTTCCGTTAAGCGAGTCTCAACAGTCGCGAGGGTCTTTCTTTTGCCACGACGTATGATAATAAAGAAAAGAGAAAAAAAAACGTTGGAAATCTCCTCGCATCGATCGTCAAGCGACATTGGACGCTCGTAGTGTGTCGTAGACGCATTGTTTTGTAAACACACATGTAGCGCGTACTCGGGAATAGGCGGTTGTTGCCACATGGAAAGGAGGGACGAACGAGCAGTGGACGCGTCGGGCGCATGCGTGCGACCTCGCCGGGAGCTCCCGCAGCTATAAGTAAGAGAACTCGCCGCGCACGGCGCAGTACACCTACGAAATACCGAACGAGCATTTACCTGACGAACTTTCGTGAGAAAAGAAACAAACCAACGATTCTTTTTGCGTGTCCAGTTTGTTCCTTCGAATTCTCGATAAACAAAGTTTCAATTAGTAAACAACAAAGAAAAACTACATTCCTATACTCGCGAGCCATGTCCGCCGAGCAGCATTTCGACGAGTACGAGCATTTCAATTACGACTACGACAAACACATTTTCACCGGGCACGGAGGCAAACAGAGAAGCAAACGGGAAGCAACCGAACACACGAACCACAATGATCCGTGCGGCCATTCCAGAAAGATCGTCACCAAGCTTATGAACTCCGAGCACAACAAGCGTCAAGTCGGAAAAAGCAAGGCGTAGATCTCATTCGAGTAAGTTATTGGTATTTATTTTTCTATTTCCTATCTTACCGCCCCTCCCCCCCCCATCTCTCGTTATTACCGTCTTTGTTCGATGTCTACAACGCGATAAGCCGCGACTGGGAAAACTGCGTAGTTTCTCATCTAAGGCCACATCGTTTTACGACTCTCACCGTCTCTTATCCTCCGATCAATATTAACCGCTATTTTTCAACGCTTTTTCTTTGGCTTTCAGATCCTTCGTGTCGACCCTCATTGCTCTCATAGCGAATACTTCGCTCGATTTACCTCCCTCCGCAACGGACGACTAAACGTTTATTCTTTTGTACTTTTCATTTGCGCGTGCGCGCGCCGGCTACGAGTATTAGCGAGGATACTTTATCGACGTACGATATATAAATGTGCGTGTAAAATAAAGTTAGTTTTTTTCTTTTTAAAGAAACTCGCCACTTCGTCTCGACAGTTTTGGATTGTCGCGGGAAGGCAGTATATGTATATCGAATACACTTGCGCGTACATATTAAAGACGTATGTACGCAACTTCGATGTTAAAATAAAGTATGATTTGTGATAAAAAAAAACAACAAACGTGTACTCGATTATTCAGAAAGAAAAAATGTTTTGGTCGTGGTTGATTCGCACCGGTCGAGATGGTTAATCGATCAATCCATCATGGCGATCAAAACATCCGAGAACCGGATTCGAATAGAACTTCGATCACAGCGCTACACTATTTTTTCCACCGGAAGCATATCTGAAAACTATTTCCTCCGAACTTTATTCCCGAGTGCGAAAAATTGACAAAATTATGATTTTAGTCAATAAAAAAGCGTTTTTTGTGAATGTTTTCAAACTTCCGTTCTTTTGTTTTTTTTTTATGAATTTATATTTCGTCCGTCATCTGCGATGTTCAAAGCATGTTCCGTAAGTTTCTCATAGATGTCGCACGAATACTTGCGTCAGAATTGATCTTGCTTTAAACTGACCGAGAAAATCTGCAATTCATGGTTTATTTTTGGAATAAACTATTCAAGGGAAAATAGTTGTTTTTTGTATTTTTTAAATTCTTAATACATTTTTTGTCATCAAATATTGAGAAACAACAAATATAATGGAAAATTTTATTCAATAGCAGTTTCGTAAAGGAAAAAGTTTTCTCTTTACAGAAAAATATATATTCATGTAGGGAATAATTATAAAATAAAACAAATGATTAATTAACTAATCATTAATTATGACTAATTAGTTAATTATAACAAAATAATTCATGCGACCAACGTTCACGGGTTGAGCGTTTAATTCGCTGAAAGGTGGCTACGCGGAGTGGAATCCTTTTGTTTTCGCACGAGTCCGGCTTCACCTTGGAACGTGATGAAATTACGTGGCCCGTCGAGATCGCCTCGCCACGTTTCGCCAGATACGCGTATCGCTCGAGCTTTCAACTCGGATAATCGACACTAGATGCATACATTTTAAACGTTTATTTTTTCTTTACGTAACAATGGAAACTGTAAAAAATAACGGTGCAACATCCTCGTTAAACAATTCAGTAAACGGGGTACATACAATATAGTTCGATAAGAAAAATAAAGCGTATGTATGGTTACATATGAATATTATTAGAGCAACTTGTGATCGACGAGATTGATTTCCTGTCGAAGAATACCCGTGAGGAGGAATTCGGTCGATTGAACTGATATCTTCAATGACTTTGGTGCTTTCGATTGAATGGCTTTGGCTGCCGCCAGGTCGTCCTCCCTGCTCAATATCACGGTTTTCTCGTCCCAGGTACGACCCGCGCGAACGAGGACTCGTCCGCCACACGCTTCCGCCATACCTGTTTATTATTCATAGCAACATTTTTATAACCTTCTCGTTGTACAAGAAATTGGTCCGATTAACATTAACCCTCAACCCGTGATGGCATTTGAAGCAGCTTATTCCGTAAACCAGGGATGTTTTTGTCTTCGCGCTATCACATCCACTATTATTCTTGAAAAAATCTGCAAAATTCGTGCTTTATCGATAGAATATACTTTTCGAGGGAAATAGTTGTTTTTCTTATTTATCGTATTCTTAATATATTTTTTTCATAAAATATTGAGCGACTTGAGAAAAAACTTTTTTTCAAGAAATATAGTGTAGGTAAAAATTATGGGAACATTTGTTTCAATTGCAGTTTCTTAATTTCCTTCATATTCATGTAGGAAATAATAAAATAAAATAAATGATTAATTAATGAATAACTAACTGCTAGTATTATCAGTTAACTATGTTAACTGTTATTACTATTTAATTGAAATTAAATAATAATAATCATTACACCGGGAAAAAACGACCCACGTTCAGGTATTGAGGGTTAAATTAGAACGAAATAAACA
Source organism: Ophioninae sp. B BG-2022a (assembly GCA_030522765.1). Taxonomy (NCBI): domain Eukaryota; kingdom Metazoa; phylum Arthropoda; class Insecta; order Hymenoptera; family Ichneumonidae; species Ophioninae sp. B BG-2022a. Next base: position 9,414 of record JAPYZJ010004139.1, on the reverse strand, counting down.
AAAAAAAACAGTCATCGATTCAGGAAGCATTCGTCACGTTTTCCGCAAAATCATGGAAATCCGCACCTTTCAATTCGTGTATCTCCGGCTGGTTAACTTTCGGCGTCACGATAATGGTAAAGCCGGCCAAAAGTTTTTTCGTTTTGGCAACGTTTAAGCTTTTTTCAAGCTTGAATTTGAACTTGTTCTCGGCGGCGGGATCTTGTAGAGTGAAACTGTCGCAATCGAGAAAACGGCCAGAATCGTTGCTTTCGATCAGCCAGTTCACGTCGACAATTTTCATCCCTTGGGCAACGGCGCACAGGAATTTGAAAGTTCGTCGAACTTTGTCCGTAATGAGTACGGAAGCTTTGGATGGATCTGAGACTACGACTCCACCTGCGTTGAAGGGTGTCCTCGTTAGGTTCCAATAACGAATATGAAGAGTCACAACGGATGTTACCTAATTTGACGACCATTTTTTCGTAATCCTCGTCTTTGATACCGGTGAATAAAACTTTGTGTTGTTCTTTGGCGGAAGCGGAGGGTGACGAGACGATTGGACCACCGATGGTTTTTCGATTGGTCATACGAGCTCTCGGAGACGACTCGGAAGTGACATCCTTCGTTATTTTCGTCGCCGAACGTTTCGTTCTCATTACCTGAGATGAGAATGGAAAACGGAACGTACAGGATTATCTTGACGCGGAAAAAAGCACGAAAAAAAAGAGGACACGCGATCTGTTGATACGTTTCTATGCGTCAAGGTCAAATCGCGCGTCCTTCTTTTCATTCACCCATATCTACCTCGGTCTCGTTCAATCTCATCAATTCAATCTTAGCGTAGTCGTTACACTTTATCGTAAGCGTTGGAACGGTGTTATCTAGTTTGCGCGCAGGATCATCTACGCTCTGCCTCATTTTCTTCGCCGCCATTCCGTATTTCATTTTGGCATCAACGCGCGGTCGTTTTTTCGTTGTCGACGCGTCGATGCCAAAATGGGAACCGGAACGGCGGCAAATCGACGAGTTCGCGATTCCGCTCTTCTCGGTCTCGGAATTATCGTCGATGGGATCGCTAAAATTGGAATCTGCAACAGTAAGGGACGAGAGGGCCTTGGATAATTTACGGGTAGGTCGACGGTTGGCAACCATTTTTTTCGTCACAACGTCCAATGCTTTCGGGACGTTTAACGCGACTCGAGTTTCCGATCCCGTTCTGCAAACCTGCTTCGTCGTGTCTTTCGCGCTCTCCGGAGTGGACAACCATTTATTGGCGATCGATTTGAGATCATTGTAATCGAGATCCTCCTCCGAATCACGCTCGTCGTCCAAAATCCGATTTCGGGCAACGCTTTTTCCCTTAGCTCGTGGCTTTTTCGGTACAATCGGCGAATCGGGTTCGTGGCTTTTGCGCGCTCTGCAATTGGTCGCTCGATCAGTTTTGCCATTTCGTGTCAACCTTTTCGTGACGTTATCAACGTTTCCCAAACTTCTGCGTGTCGAGCTCGCTACGTTTTCATTGTCGGACGAGTTTTCGGATGATGATGGACTTCCGGGATTCGAGAGAGTTCCGTAAATCTTGAATTTCGGCAGCCCGGCGAGAACGTCGTTGTCGTCGTGGTCGTTAGATGCGAGAAGTCGTGAAGGGCCACTTGCTTTGTAACGAGGTTGGTACTTGTATTATAGAGTTTACACGGACCATACACATTCGCCTCGTTTTCCGCTCGTCTCGAGTATCGATCGATTTCAAATTCCAATTTGAACGCTTACCTGATCGGGCGGAAAGGTCCTTGAAGTTTCGCGAGGTTGGCGTTCGAGGCGATTCGTGGTGATTATCGACGGCGCGACCATCGATGAAACCGAGAACATCCGGGGCTCCGAACTTCCGTCCTTCGGGACTCTGAGACTTCCGTGCGACCTTCGATCCACCGGTGATTGGAGATTTTTCCGGAAGTGTTGGCGATGCGGAATTCTGCGTCAATTTAAGGATATCGACGAGGTTTTGGGTCATGAGCTGGGTGGGTTCTTCGGTCGTCTCGACGTCCCTCGTTTCCTCGTTCCCGAACATGTTACCGAGTTTCTTCTCGAGCCCGTCACCAGTGGAATTGATCGTCGTGTCGGGACTCTCGTTTCGCTCCGTTTCTTTAGCCACCGGAGAGCTTTCTGGGCGGTCGGTTTGATCGGCCGCCGCTCTATCAGTTGCCGGAACGACTTGGGTCAACGCGGTGTGAATGTCTTGGTAATCGACCACGGGAGCGCTCTCGTCGTAGTCGAAATCTACTGGTGACTTGGTCAGCCGTGACATCGGAGTGGAGGTAGCAACATTGATAACTTGGGTTGGCATAAGATCCAGATCCGTTTCGTTATCATCGATCACTCGGGCTGAACGAGCGGGCGGTGTGCCGAGACAATCTCCCATTCTTTGCGTTTCCGCGTCGTGAATTCCAGCGCTCCATTCGACTTTGGATTTTACGGTGGTCGTTGTTGGTTCTTTGATCTCGGTTCGAAAGCTCGCGAATTCGTTCTCGGCGTCGGTGACACTTCCGTCACTCTGGTCGTTCGTTTCGTCATCGGTTTCCGCGATGACTCGGCATCCCGCGCTTCGATCACGATTATTGTTCGCACCTTCGTCGTCCGTGTCGTCGCGATCAGCCGTGACGTAAATTGGCAACTTAGAAGCTCGCTCTCCAACTGGGCCTAATACCTGGGTCTCCGCCTCGAAAATGTCCTCGTCGATCGGTAATTTTCGCAATCGTGAGTTCTCACCCTGACGAATGATCGGAGGGCTGCTCAGCAGTGGTTTCTGCGTTTCCATGTCGTCAATGTCTTCTATTGGCTTTGCTTTCTTTGGAGACTCGTTTGACTCGCTCAACCGCTTGGATCTTTCAAATTTCCCACTTTTGACTACCGATTCCTCGAAGTTCACGATACTCTGCGTTTCCGCGTTGTGAATATCGGAATCTTCGATACCGGCCGTATTGCTTTTTCCCGACGCCTCGGCGGCTTCACTGATCCTTCCTCTGTTCCTCTGAACGTTGATTTCCAGGATTTCCGGGCGACGGAACAAACGCCGTTTATTGCTGTTCCGTTGAGATCCAGGAATTGTCGACTCGTTGACTTCCTCCTGAAATTCGTACAATGTCTAGCTTATGTTGGATGTTATGTTTTTCATGATACAAATTCTGCAAGGTGTTAAAAGAAGAAACGCTGAAATCTACTTCGTTGGTAAACTTACGAAAGAAAAACCACTTTTGAAGGAAGATCTTTTCTGTTCAACCGGTGTTTTCGGTGTACCAACGAGATCCAATGTCCCCGTTGTCGCGTAAATCGCTTTGACCCCTCCAAATGTGATAACATCTCCATCGTTGATGGGATAAAAAAAGAAGGTTTTCAGTGAGAGCTGAAAAAAGTGCACGTATTAGTTCTCTATATAAAAGCACTAATCTGCAAAGTGCTCAACGGATTTCATTCAAGTTTTCAATCAATATAGTGCCTCCCATTGGAGGTTTCTCTGTTCGCAAAATCCACGAAACTTCGTATTTAGCCTTTCGACTGTGCATTAAGAATCTCGGGTTTCAACATTTTTGAAAAATCAACGATTAATTCGGTAAAATCTGGAATGCACTTTTCTATGGGAATTTGATTATTCTCTGAGGAAGAATCATCGAAATTGCTACTTCCAATAAATCTTCCAGATAATGTGTATTTCAGTGTTACAAAATAATCATTATTGAAGGTGTTGAAAGTATTTCAAGAAAAATCGCGAGATTCACGGAAAGTTGAGGTTCTCTATGAAATTTTGAGAATATATTGTCTCTCACGTTTTTAAGGATGGTTCCGTTGGTGGATCGCAGGTCCGTAATGTAGCTGGAATCCGAGCCCGCGTGAATCTCGGCGTGCACCCCCGAAACCGTCTGGAACAACAGGATATGTGTATCAGTGAATAACAATCCTCGGTTCAATTTTCGACCGGGGGAGAGATTGAATAATGGCTTGAAAGGAGCGATAAACGCCCCGGCAAGTATCAACCGATGCGATAATTGAAAGTCATAATTATTTCGTTCGTCATTGGAATATGAGAATCGAGGGACAAATAACAATTTGGTAAAAATAAATAAGTCGCGACGATAGCCCGTGGTGATAGCCTTGATGCCCGCGCTTGGTCATCGGTCGATCGATTTTTCGTTCTACGAAAGCCGGTATAAATATCCGCGCCGAGCAACATGTAAACGTCAGAGTCCAGTTTGCGTTTCTTCAAAGTCAATCACGATCAATCTTGCCAATTATGAGGCTCTTGTTAGCCTTGCTTTCGCTTCTGCCGATCGTACTAGCCGGTATCGATAATCTTCGAGTCCAAACTTCTTTGGGACCCATCAAGGGACAGTACAAATACTCGGAGTACGGACGACGCTATCAAGCCTTTGAAGGCATCCCTTACGCCAAACCTCCCGTTGGGCACCTCAGATTCCAGGTAAGAATCTTTCGACTCGAATTCTTCAGCTCGTCTTTCTTTCAAAGACAAAATCCAACGGTAAAACTTCGTTGGCTGTCAATGTATAAATAGACGCTTCCTATCGTCTCGAATTTCTAGACATCGTCATGCGAGACACTTGGATTTCTGGTTTTCAAGCTGAAATAGGATTTACGTCAATTTTCGAGTTTGGAAGATGGAGAGAAAGAATATTGTGTAATTTCGTGATTTCGGGAGAACTTAATAAGTACACAATTGAAAATTTTGTCATCTCGAGAACGAAAATCTTTTCTTATAAATTCTGTAGTTATTCATGATAAATCGAGCGTTACGTACCGGGGAATTAGCAACCACCGAGATTGACAGTTTTATTTAACGTTCAAAGTTATCGCTTTTTGATAAATTTTTGTTAAAAAAAATCAGCTATCTCGCCCTCGTATATCACGTGGTGCATGTGGTAAAGGTTTTACTGAAGATATAATCTTTGTTGCTGTATATTCGCTTCGTGTTTTATGTGGATGGAACGAATAGCCGCCTCAGCCGATCGAGGCATGGACGGGTGAGCTGATAGCGACAAAACCGGCCGCTTCCTGTCTCCAATGGTCCCACGTGCCGATTCATCCCAAAGAGAGAGTGGTAGGCGCCGAGGATTGTCTTTACCTGAACGTGTACGTTCCCGTTGTCGAGTCGTCAAAGAAGTTACCGGTTATCTTTTGGATTCACGGTGGTGCTTTCCAATGGCACATGGAGTACAACTATTACACCGGAGACTTGACGAAACCGGATTACCTCATGGACAGAGACGTCATCCTCGTGACGTTCGACTATCGTTTAGGACCACTCGGTGAGAGTCACATACTTCAGGTGTGAAAAGCACTTCCAGCATGAAAGATAATCAACACGATGGGTTCAGGTTTCTTGAGTACCGGTGACGAGGTTGTAACCGGAAACATGGGACTGAAGGATCAGAGCTTGGCCTTGAAATGGGTCAAGGATCACATCGCTGCCTTCAATGGTGATCCCGAAGAGATAACGCTGACTGGTTTGAGCGCAGGTGGTGTCAGCGTTCACTACCACTACTTGTCTCCTCTCAGCGCTGGACTCTTCAAGAGTGAGTACGCCCACTTTGATTTTCTCCGTCGTAGCGTTTTCTCTCTGACGGAACACCTGCATAAATCCTTTCCAGGAGGAATATCTTTCAGCGGATCTGCGTTCGACTGTTGGGCGCAAACCGAACACGCAGCTGAGAAAGCCAAGAAACTTGGAACGCTGTTGGGTTGCCCGACCAAGAACAACGCTGAGATGGTCAAGTGTTTGATGGAACGTCCTGGACGTAATATCCTCCAGGCTGATGGCGAATTCATGGTATATTCCGGAACTGCAAAAATAATCTTACTTATCTCTAGTAGGAGTACGAAAACGATGTTTTTTTACAAATCCTCCATTTGAGGAAATAGAACATTGCAACAACAATCCTCTGCTTAGTATTAAGAGCTCGTATTATGTCAGATTTCTGTTTTGACCTCGCAGCGACTAAGAAAATTTAACGGAATGGTTGTCTTTTTGAAACTACGATCATCTGTACTCGTTGAACGCACGATAATCCGTTTCTTCGTTTTCAGCCATGGGGCTACAATCCGTACACTCCGTTCGGACCAGTAGTAGAGAAGGGTAGTCCTGCGCCATTCATCGATCGCACACCCATTGAGATCGTCAAGAGCGGCGATGCTCAGGATCTTCCATGGATCACTGGTGTAGTCAAGGAGGAGGGTCTCTATCCGGCCGCTGGTACTTTCATGACTGATAATTTTGACTTCGATTTTGTTCACCGCTCAGCGATCTTTTCTCATCTCCAAATTACTTGTTCGCAGACTTTGTGGCCGACAAGGTGCTTTTGAAGGAACTCGATCACAACTGGGAACTCATTGCGCCTTTCCTCCTGGACTATAACTACACGATTCCCCTGTCGAAGCACGCGGAAGTTTCCAAGCTCATCAGAGAGCACTATCTTGGCTCGAAGAGCATTGACATCTCCACCACCGCACCCGTCATTCAAATGGTCGGTGATCGAATCTTCATCGTCGACGGTGTCAAAGCTGCTAAAATGATGGCGGGTGTCAACAAGAGCCCGGTCTGGTACTATTACTTCACGTACAGAGGTGCCAATAGCGGCAGCGACATTATGAGTCACACCAAGCAAAACTTTGGTAGGTTCGATCGATCAGAAAATCTGAATCGACATGTAGCATATTTGGTTATTCTTCGGTTCTGCCATAGGTGTCGCCCACGGAGACGACGTTTACTACGTCATTGGATCGCCCTTCATCGATCCCACCACCACCGCCGATGACAGAGCTATGCAAAGATACTTGCTCGACTTCTGGGTATCTTACGCCACTACCGGGTGAGCATCCAAAACTTCGTCTTTTCCTAGCCTGTCGGAAGATCTTTCTGACTGACTCTCTCTTTGACTTTGATCCACAGTACTCCGAATCTTGGTGTTCACTGGCCTAAACTCAATCCCACCGAGGAAGGTTTGCATTACTTGCACATCAAAGCTCCTGGTGTCAGCGTCATGGAACACGACTCTGACTTCGGACACTACAACTTCTGGAACTCTATTAACTTTGATGAGAACAAATACCACGGAAAAAGAGTCGAGCTGTAATTCCTCGTGAGAGAAATATCAGCACAAACCAGTGGCCAGCTTTGAACCTGTTCATGTGAATAAAGATGAGAAAATGTCTATACGATGTCAGAGTACTTATTGAGACCAATTTTCAATATATTCCTGATTCTAATTCAGCAGCCTCTTGATTGATACTGTATATGCAGAAAATAAATTTTTTATTGTTTTCTTTTCATATATATATATGGCTGTGCAAATTTAGACTTTTGTGGACTTAGATCATTCTCTGAAGAAGAATCTACAACAGACGTTTAATGTTTTTCAAGAAATTAAAGAGGTATTATTTTAGATAACAGATTCCAATTATGTTCACTCCAATTATATTTGTTATTATTGAAATAGTTTGAAAAAGTGAATCTTTTATGAACTTCTTAAATACAGACCAATGAGATTGACGTTTCCATCGTTGGAGTTCTAAAAAAATCCTCCAATCCTATTATTTACTATTAGGAAAATACGATTAACGGTCGCATACCTAAAACGTAACGAAAGACATATATTTTTTCAATTCCCTGAATTTGTTTTTGAAAGTTTCAATTCCCATGATGTGAAAACATTTCTCAAGATTTTTGTTTGAAAATAAAAAATGTAATAAATTTCTTGATAATTCCAAAATATCACATTTACAGTATAAAAAAAGTGTTTTTTGGTATTAACGAAATAACAATAACGATTATAATTCAACAGTTACACAAAGTAGACGGAGTGACCTTTTGAATCCGAATCTTGCGACTTTTGACCTCAGTTGTCTACAAAAATTTATCTCAGACCAAGTTGTCGAATTCAGATGTTACCCGTTAGCTATAGAATAATGTTGCATCAACCGCAACATACAAAAAATGATTGGTGTACAAATGGTCTCCAAAGATGCCAGTAATTTAAATTGACCTTGAAATAAAAGATAGGAAATGATAGGAATATGAGATTGATTCAGAATTCGACAGATCGTATAGCTTACCGGGTCTTCCAAAACGACTGCGCACACGGGTGATCGTCCAATTCTGTTGAGGCCCTCCGTGATACGAAACTCCTTGGAGCCGACGCGAAGGACTCCGATCTGATGGAATTAAAAATCGCACATCAACGAGAATTGACCATTTTTTATTTTTCAATTCGAGAGAATTACCGGTTTCGATTGTCCATCATTGATGCGGTCGATCGTTTGACGATCTTCGATTACTTGGGTTGCTTCGATACGATCCATGTTTTCGATCGCGTCTTAGCGAAACTTAACCTCTGCGGGCAACAAGCCGAAGATATCTGGAGCGTGCGGTCGATTCGTCAACATCCGGTCTGGGCATTCACCGCGAACGATCAGTGCGTATCACGTGCACCGGAACCCAAACAAATCCGAACAAAAAGTCTATTATCCCTTATCATATAATGTATAAACAAAATTGAAAACGATCCGCGTCATAATCAAGGGACTGGGAACCCGCGCTACTCTCGTGCATTGAAACGAATCGTGTTTTGTCTGCGTTTTTTAATTCTATTTTTCACGTGCACGCGGCGCTCGTTGTTCTGTGGGAATGTTTTTGTCGCGATGGCGCGAGACTCGCGATTAAATGGTTTGTAATATGTACCGTGGAGACAAAAGAAACTTGCAAGCGCGTGGACTCGAGATATATTTTCGCGTAAAGTAAAAAACCATTTTTTTAGTGAAAGATTGTTTCTTATGGAAATAGAAATCTAATTTCGTAAATGTAAAGTATACGTATGTCAGTGAACACTCATGGCGGTACGTAAGAAAGATATAATGGTTTTTGGTAAATAGCAAGTTCTTGAATGTATAGTTAGTGAATAAATTTTGAAAAGTGCTACAGTCTCGTTGTATAATGATAGAACGAGAGGTAGATTAGTTACATTCTGAAGTTACTGTTCGGTACCGAACAGTTCGATGTAACTCCATGATTGTTAGCATAATTATTATTCCTTTGTTGCGACATCATAATAAACATGATTTGTGTATCGATGGTGTATTGGAGTTGCCGGGTTTTATGTGTATACGCACCTGTATACAGGGTGTCCCAAGACGGAATGTCATCCATTACCACGCGCCGGGTTGGCTGCCTTTAAAAATCTATATATATAAAAGAAAGTCGGGTTTGTGTTACAACACTTATAACTCGAGATCTACTGGACCGATTTTCATGATTTTTGGTTCGTTGGATTTGTCTCCTCCCAAATAAGAAGAATACATATTAAAAACAACGAAAAAAAAAGAATACATAATTATGAAAGATGAATCATTTTCCGTAAACGTTCGTTTGTT
>JAPYZJ010004138.1:0-14357 GCA_030522765.1 Ophioninae sp. B BG-2022a | reverse complement strand
GTTCGTAGAGGTTACTATTAGCTTCAGTTTCGTTTGTTGAACAAATTTTTACGATTTTTTTTCGCTGAGAAATTCGATTTTTCGTCCGGATAGAAAAATTATTGGATGCCTAATACTTTTGGCCAAGGCTGTATGTGCACAAATTGGATTTTGCTGTATTATTCAGAGGCTCAATTAATTGGTGCACTTTCCGAAATGAATGAGTTTGGATGAGATGCTCGTGGACACTACTTCGTAATTTGCCTCTACAACATTACGTATTAGGCTACCGTAACGATCAATAAATTAAAGCTCGTTAAAGAAATCAATTATTTACGAAGTAAGTAAGAATGATTGAGAAGCTATTTGAACATTTATCTGCGTGTATATGAGCGAAGCTCTATAACAAATTTTATTGAACCCATTAACCATTTTAATAATTAACTCTTTTTGTTTGGGTTTGTTTGGGTTTGTTTTCTATCGAATCTTCTATCGAAGGAAAAAAGTTGTATATATTTTCTGTTGATTGATCTTAAAAATTAAAAAACTCACCTGTTTACTAGATTTTACTGGTAAATAGTACCTGGTTTAAGTGAAACTCAAACAATGATTTACTTTTTTAAAGGTTGTTGTCATTGGCTAAGGCTTGGCCGAACTTTCTTTGTTATCGTGTTTCAATGATAAACAGTTTTATTTTTATCAAGATTTATCGTTGCAAGTATAAGTTTATCTTCAATCTGCTATTTATGAATCACGTGTCCCCCCCCCCCCCCCAGCTTCAATTCGATTTACCCTAGGGACGATTAATTTTATGAATTTTCAAACTGGTCCAACCTCACAATTAATACGTGTTTCTCTAATGTAACGAATTATCGGAGAGCACTGGCAAATTTTTATTTGAACAAAAGGTAAAAATTGAAGAAATAAACGACCTTCTTTTTCTCGTCTTATTCTAATGATAATCCAGCGAAAAAATTTTGACGAAATTCATTTGCTATTTCTCCATTTCTCTACCTCTCTTCTTCTCCAAAATGCATAAGAAAAATACCTTGAACGATCGGTTTGTCCTTTTTTTTCCTTGCCTGAATTACCCATCTTAAACATTGAATAATTCATCGTTGAATCGTGAGTAAAGATAGGTTATCCTTTCCATCATTATGACCGATGGGGGATCCAATTTCACGTTATCGAAGTTTCCATGATGTTTTTCTCGATGGAAATCTCGACTTTTCGGAAATCATGATTTTTTTTTTCATTTCTCATCAGCTTCTCTCGAGCGTTTATCGGTCTCTGGCCGATGCGATATTTTCATCGGAGGCAAATCTTCTCGAGATTGAGATGAGAATTGACGCGGTTTCCGGGAGGAGGGGGGGGGAGGAAATGAGGCATTTAAAATTTTTTCACCGCCCATTCGGACTCATTCGATTTCTTGGATACGAAAACTTCAATTCTCATTGCGAACATTGCAGACTGTATTTGTACTTGCGACATTTCCGGCTCGCAAAAACGAAGGCGAGATGGGATTGCGTTTTGTGCAAAATTAAATTCTTACGACGAGCAAATGCATTCGTACGAATCCATCCAAAGAAAATAATATTATGTTTGATCTCTTGAATATCGTTCCTCGAGTTCGAGATGTCTCACGCCCTTTTTATACATTGGAATTCTTTAATGGGAATTTCTCACATTTTCCGCCGATATCTCGCGAATGAAATCATCCGCGTGATATATAAGCAACGGATTTTTGAAGACACTCGACATCGAGGACTTTTCGCATAGCAGCGAATCCTTGAAATTTTATGTACAGGGTGACGATTATTTGCCACTGAAAAAAAATCGATCTCAGTCAGTAAAATTCTCATTTTTGAAAATACGAAAAATTCCTGGAAAATGATTATCAGTCAAGTAAAATATTTTTTGAAAGAATAAAGTTTTTATTATGAACGTTTTATTAATTTTCAATTTCTATCTAATAATTTCTACTTTTGACGCAGATTTAGAATTTTAATTAACGTTCAGTTGAAAAGTCGACGAAACATATGAAATTTGATGAATAAAAAAAAACGATCAGGTCCAATAAACTCTCAATAAAATCGATTCAATTGATATTGAAATACTCTTCTTTGTTAAACAGAGCAACTTAAGTTGTAAAAAAATCAAAAACGTAACTGATAGGAACAATGCATATTTCTTAATAATCTTCCAAAACCCAAATAAATTCTATTTTGAAAAACGTTTCAACGTAAACTTAATTAAAGCATAGAAACTCGTTTCATAAACAAAAAACGCAAAGTAATAATCACTGTTTCACATTCCGTACTACGTAATCGTCATTCAGCAGAATTCAAACTCAGCTTTAAATTTTTTGTAAAGATGGTAAAGTATCGAATTTAATATGCAAATAATACTTAACATTGCATCAATATTGAAATCTTTAAAAATCAAATTAACACCTTATGGTTGTCACCCTATATATTATTTTATATAAGGTGACAATATATATATAGTATATATACACATGAAATTTCATATTACCATTCTGAGAGGAAAAAATTCAAATGCATCGCATCAGTAGATTCCCTCGATTTCTTTCTCTCTCTGTTGCACTCTTCTTCGTTTTATCTATTCATCTATCTCTCCTCTCCTTTTTTTTATGTCACATTCGTGCAATTTACCATTACTGCTTTACCGATTTTTCCTTTTATACATACATACATACATATATATAGGGTGTCCCAAAACTCAACGAAAATCTGGGACCAGTTCTGGGAAAAAATATAAAAAAAATTCCTTATCACTCAGTTCAGCGATAATATACATTTTTCGTCTATCATCACTATCTACACACTCGAGATCCCGATCTGTTAATACAAAAAGTATCAATTATTATTTTTGAAATGCGCTCAATTTGAAATAAATAAGAAATAAAATTTTTAATGGCAAGAAAAGTGGCAAGTGTTGCACCAATTGGAAATCTTGATTAAAAGCAGCATGTTTTGAAATAACTTGCCAAGGGTAGTGTAGTACATGTTTTTTTCAAAATGAAGTGTCAAAGTTAACTAACAATATTTTTGTGAACCATGACTCATAAAAACTTAACTTATTTTATTAAATTAATAATGTTTTTTGCATTAATTTGTAGTTGCGATTAATAGCATCGTTAATGAAGATCACGAAATTAAAAAAATCACAGCGAAATTGTGACATTGGTGATCACAGGATTTAAAAATGCGACCAAGGGTGTCGAATTTCAACTTTTTTGAAAAAATGTCTATTATCGCTGAACTGAGTGATATGGAATTTTTTTATTATTTTTCCCAGAACTAGTGTAACTTGGCCTTTCATCCGGTCGCAGATTATCGTTGAGTTTTGGGACACCCTGTATATATATTATATCCACGCCGCACCCGCTAAGCTTCCTCTTCCACGTCCGGGGCCATCTTTCGTATTCCTTCGATTTTCTATCCGCGATAAGCCGGAATCGCAAAAAATTTCCATTCGGGTCCCGGATTGTGAACGCCCCGAGCCCACGTGGGCGCAAAAAAACTTTGAATAAAAATCTTGGCTCCGTGTATACTTTCGCGAAACGAGCATTTCTCTGGGAGAACAGTGGAGACGAATATTCCACGCTCGAGAAATTCCAATCGCACGGCGGACTCCACCGGCGGAAATGAAAAAAATAGTGCCAATTATCCGATATAGTCGAGATATCGCGACTATCCACGCAGTTTTACGCGTTCCACAACCTTTTCTTTTTTCCTCTTTTGCCATTCGGTTTGGGCGTGACGATTATCTTTTCTTCGTGCACGTTAATGATAAGGTGTTTTTATTTGCATACGCTCGTTTTGAAAAAAAGGACGGAAAGAGTAGGTAGATGATAAGGATCGAGAAATTTCAAAGAATTATTTTATCTTATGTTAATTAGACTTTTTTTCTGGCATTCGTTATAAACAATTACGAGAAATATTAATTTAAAAATATTACGAGCAAGGTGGAGAAATATATCTGTTTCGACAAGTAATAACTCAATTGTCAGAAGTCAAATAAACGATGAAAGTTTTGTTTAACAAATTAATTAAAAATTTTGTTTTTTATTTTTTCTTTATACGCAGCCTTGTCAGTCACGAACATTTAGCACTGGTCATTCGCAGGCTCAATTATTGAGAAGTTCAATTATATTATTATAATTTAAATTAATTACTGATTGTCATTTTTGTTTTGCCTATTTTTCTCATAAATATTTCTATTCTAAATACACAGTTTTATTAGTCATGAAAATTACTGTGCTTTGGTAACGAAAAAGCTCAATAAATCCAACGCTGGATCGAACACGATCGTTACAATTTCATCATGAACCATTTTCCTATCCAATTATCCATCTCCCTCTTTTTCGTCTGACACAAAACAAACCCAAACAAGTTCACAAAAAATATCAAATAGGAGAACAAAAAAAAAATTGTTATTTTTAGGATATTACCTTCAAATAATTGAAATTTATAAATCCATACTTTTATACGAGAGATTTAATATTGTTTCGATTCGATGACAATGAATTATATTATTATAATTTTAATTAATGACCGATTGTAATTTTTATTTTGCCCATTTTTCTCATAAATATTTCTATTCTAAATACACAGTTTGATTATCCACAAAAATAACTGTGCTTTGGTAACGAAAAAGCTCAATAAATCCAACGTTGAATCGAAAACGATCGTTACAATATCATCATGAACCATTTCCCTATCCAATTATCCATCTCCCCCTTTTTTCGTCTGACACAAAACAAACCCAAACACGTTCACAAAAAATATCAAATAGGAGAACAAAAAAAAATTGTTATTTTTCCGATATTACCTTTAAATAATTGAAATTTATAAATCCATACTTTTATACGAGAGATTTAATATTGTTTCGATTCGATGACAATGAATCTATCATTTTAATCGTTCCCTCGCCCCACTTTTCTCCGGTAGACGACCCACACGAGCTCACTTCGACTATCGAATTGACTGGCAATATCGTCGCAGTATCGACAACCCCCACATAGTTGGACGAAAAGAAGGGGCGTGTTTTTCACGGACACACGCAGACCGGAAGGGCGTTTGGGTTCGGAGGCAGGAGGGCGATTGAAGCGAGTCATAGTCGAAGGGATGAGGGTTTAAGGGTAGGGGTTGTTGCGAGTAATACACGAATACATCGAAACGAGGCGAAATAAAATTTTAATCACATGAATCGTCGGGTGGATGTCTATCCGAGCCAAAATCGAGATGCACGCCCAACCGGAAGGGCGGGACGAAACGGGAGGAATAATATCGAAACGAGCCGAACAAAATTGAAATTGCTTCCCGTCGCGTGACTGTACGAAACTTAATACGCGATACTGTCGCTTCGTTCACATTTTCTCTGGCTCCTGTTTTTCATCAAATGACAAGTCCTTTCCGCGAAATAGGCCCTAATCGCAACAAACGAGGAACCGTATTATAGCTCGAGGAATCAGCCATAGTTGATACGGAAAACCATTTAGGTTATGTGAAATAAAATCGATTTTGATTCCGCCAGAAATCGATGGGAAATCCTTAATGAAATGATGGATACAAATGTGATTGAATGAAAGGGTGCGGCTAATCGATTTTTAGTTTTTTGTTTCCGGTGTTAAAGATTTTCTTGATTCTCTCCAATTGATGGCGGAACTGGGAGCGTGTAGTTTTTTTAGGTAATTATGCAGTTTATTGACTTTTCCGAAAAACAACGGAATTTTTTTTTATCTCGAGTTACTTTCATTGGTCACGATCATTGATAAAAAAGCCAACCTCCCCCGAATAAAAATCGGGGGAGGTTGGCTTTTTTCAATAATACCATAAGTTATGGGGTTTTGAAGTTTCTGTGGACAGGTAAGATGAATTTTCTGAAAAAACAATCGAATTTCTTCATGAGTTTGTTTGGGTTTGTTTGGGTTTGAGAGATACAATTTGAGAGTGGACAACCATGTTCATCGAAACCAAAACATATTTCATCATTTCGAAATGTATACATTGTTATCCGTATCATGTAATATCATAAGGAAATACGTAGCTTCTTAGCAACGAAAAACGAGAGGAATCGAAATATTTTTAAATATCGTATTTTCTTATATATTTACGAAAATTTAAAAACCCTATAACTTATGGTATTAATGGAAAAATTCAGCCTCCCTCGACGTAATATCGATAGTGGCGACCAATGAAAGCAACTTATGACAGAAATAAAAAAAATTCGATTTCGTTTTTCGTTTTTCAGAAAAGTCACGAATTTGCATAATTACCGTTTTATATATTGAATATGTACCACGTAACACGTGAGGGCGAGAGACATGCTCGAAATTTTTCAACCACTGTTCCTCGAGGACGAAACATTATTATTGTCAAATTAAAGCGTCTATCTTTTGGTGTATAGATTCTCCATTATTCATTGAATACTTATCCACCAGAGAAAAAACGGATTTCGAAATATTGTAGGGTTATGTCGATCTTTTATATCCTTAAGGTATTACTGGACAGAAATTAATTTCATAATAAATGAATGTTCAAAAATGTTAATTGTCAACTTTCTATAATAGTTGAAGTGAAATACGACGATATTGGCACGTGCTATGAATTTTTTCAGAAACCATAAGTCTGCTCCAACTATCATTAAAAGTTATCAATTTTTAAATTTCATTATTTGGTTTAGATAATTTTATAATTATCAATAATCATCCAAAGTATGAATATGTATTGAGTTTTTCAATAATTACTGATTAATTCATCCTTGGAATTCATTTTTACTATTTTTCAATGAATTAATTATCAAATGCAACAACTCAGGCTATTTATTTGAAAGTCAGCCTAATCAAGGGCTTGATTCTAAATCCTGAATTGAAACCTTGTCTATGACTCTCTACAATTTTTAAATTTAATTTAATCTCAATCTAGGCTTTAACTTATCGAGGGCTTAGGAAAATCGGCGTTATCCTCATTCGAATATATCAGCTTTACGCCTATGTCACAATTTTTTCATTCTTGAGTTTTGGGTTTTTCCTTTCATCTCCTACAAGAGTGGATACGAATTTGAATAATTTACGCAAGAGGCCCTGGGGAAGGACGGATTGAGGGGTCGCCTCATTATACCGAATTTATAAGGAACCTCTTTAGACTCAATTTCCTGGGAAACCCCAACGCAGGTGTTGCTTGAGGCGAATAAGAAATTCGAAGAGTGCCCAAGCCGAATTTTCATACAGGGTGTGTTCGTCCCTGAGGGTGATGAAGGGGGTGTCGCGAAAATGGCTCCTCGGAATAATCGCGCGTAGGAGGATTATTGGTGTTCGTGACGGTTTGTTTGACTGTGCGAGTTCATTCGTATTTTCTAGTTATGCAAAGTTCGAAAAAACTGGGTGGGTGCCATTCTGAAGGGGTTCTGCGTAAAGGATAAATCCACACGGTCGTTCGAACGTGACAGTGTCAAATAATTGCATCGAAATGTCACAATGCCAACTGATGACATCACAATGTTAGAATGTCAACATTGCAATATTGAATGAAGACATCAAAGCGTTAACTGATGATGTCACAGTGCCAAGTGATGACATCACAATGTCGCAATATCAACTGATGGCAGCAGAATGTCACAATGACGATTGATGACATCACAATGTCACAATGATGACTGATGACATCACAATGTCACAATAACGACTGTTGACATCACAATGTAACAATGACGATTGATGACATCACATTGTCACAATGGCTATTGATGACATCACAATTCCACAATGACGATTGATGACTTCACATTGTCACAATGACGATTGATGACATTGAATTGTCACAATTACGACTGCGACATCACAATGTCACAATGACGACTGATGATATCACAATGTCCCAATGACAACTGATGACATCGAATTATCACAATGGCGACTGATGACATCACAATGTCACAATGACGACTGATGACGTCGCAATGTCACAATGACGATTGATGACATCGAATTGTCACAATGACGACTGATGACATCACAATGTCACAATGACGATTGATGATATCACAATGTCCCAATGACAACTGATGACATCGAATTGTCACAATGGCGACTGATGACATCACAATGTCACAATGACGACTGATGACGTCACAATGTCACAATGACGATTGATGACATCGAATTGTCACAATGATGATTGATGACATTACAATGTCACAATGACGACTGATGACATCATAATGTCACAATGACGACTGATGACATCACAATGTCACAATGACGACTGATGACATCACAATGTCACAATGACGACTGATGACATCACAATGTCACAATGACGTTTGATGACATCGAATTGTCACAATGACGACTGACGACATCACAATGTCACAATGACGATTGATGACATCACAATGTCACAATGACGACTGATGACATCACAATGCCACAATGATGACTGATGGCATCACAATGTCACAATGATGACTGATGGCATCACAATGTCACAATGACGATTGATGACATCACAATGTCCCAATGACAACTGATGACATCGAATTGTCACAATGACGACTGATGACATCACAATGTCACAATGACGACTCATGACATTACAATGACGACTGATGAAATCACAATGTCACAATGACAACTGATGACTTCATCAGTCAATAAAAAATATCATCACAACGTATTCGCAGAGGTACAAAAAGCACGATGGAAATGAAACTAGAATGTACAACTAATATCGATTATACGCACTAAAGCTTGATTTCACAAGGGGTAGTTTCAAACGTGAAAAATTCGCAACACCCTATAGCGAATTCCAGTTGTCCAGTTATTTTCTTTGAGAGAGAAAGAGGAAGGAAGAAAAAAAGGAGAATACCAGAGCCGGTGAGTAAGAGGGGGGAAACGGGTTACCGTTTTCCGTAGTCACGGAACAAGTGGGGCGAGGGTGCGTACGAGAATTCAGAGAGGAAGAAAAATGCGCCCCTATAGAAGAGACCTCGATCTCGTTCGTCGACGAGAGGCGTGGACGGACGAAAAAAAAGCCTCGAAATTGCTCGGATGAAGGAAAATTTCACTCTCCCTACACGTTGTTAGGGAGACCGCGAGACGCGCGGAGGAACTTCTCGCTGAGACCAATTTCACGAGATACATCCCTGAACGATCTTGCTACTTATTTTTTATACATCTCGCAGGTATAATAAGATATGATGAGAGGTGGCGCAAGATGTAGTTTTCACGAATAAGCCATGCCACTTTCGTCCTTGTACGGACGTGAATTTCAACTGAAATGTATATATATATATATATATATATATATATATATATAACCAAATATATGAATAAGTAAATAAGTAAATGCATGAAAAAACAGATGAACGAATGAAGGAATGTATGAATGAATTAATGAATTACAGAATTAATAAAAGAATGAATGAATGAAGGAATGTATGAATTAATTAATGAATTACTGAATTAATAAAAGAATGAATGAATTACTGAATTCGTTAAAGAATGAATGAATGACTGAATAAGTGAATTCATTGAAGAATGAACGAATGAAGGAATGTATGAATGAATGAATGAATTACTGAATTGATTAATGAATGAATGAATGAATTACTGAATTGATTAATGAATGAATGAATGAATTACTGAATTGATTAATGAATTAATGAATGAATTACTGAATTGATTAATGAATGAATGAATGAATGCATTACTGAATTGATTAATGAATTAATGAATGAATAAGTTACTGCATTAATGAATGAATGAATGAATGAATGAATGAATGAATGAATGAATTACTGAATTCATCAAAGAATCAATGAATGAATCAATTACTGGATTAATTAAAGAATAAATGAACGAATGAAGAAATTACTGAATTAATTCATTCATTACACAATGAATAAATCAATAAATAAATGTTTGATTGACTGAGTGAATTAATGGGTGACTGGTTGAATGAATGAATGAATAAATAAATAAACGAGTGAATAAAAAAATAAAAAAATACAATCTAGAGAGACGACGATCGTAGTCGCTTGTTCCTTGAATATCCCTTTTTTTTCACAAAGCATCTATTCTCACGCGAAACGCAACACACACATACATACATCCTTACTTTCGAAGCGTGGCGGAAACACGTTTTCCTCGCGTGCCGAAGCTACATGTAAGAAGCATTAAACTCATGTTCGATATATACATACGTCACGTGTGTATAAAAATCGCGATATGTTCATCGGTGAGCTATTGACCCACGCCGGAAGGGGCCAACCACGTACACGGAATTTTACGTACATTCATGTGAGGTAAGAATATTCAGTACAAAATACCAAATAAACCATTCGTTCTGTCAATTTTCTTTTTTCGAATAAGAGTTCAATGATTTTTTTGCTCACAGATAATTTAATTCAATTATCGGTGGAAATAAAGCGTATGTAATTATTAATTTTGTATTTTCAATGAGAATCGTAGCTTACAGGATTTTCACGATGTTTCCTAAAATACTAAAAAAAAAAAAAACAGGCACATGGGAAAAACCTTGTGAAATTCGTATCGCGATATTTGGTTGCGCGTTCAATAATTGACTTCGAAATTTTTAGCAGTTTTTCGTTACCGTTCAATTTCATTAACGAAATAATTGTGTTTGGGTTTGTTTGGGTTTAATTCAATTCAATTATCGGTGGAAAAAAGTATACGTAATTATTGATTTTTTTTTCAATCAGAATCGTACGTTACAGGATTTTCACGACGTTTCCTAAAATACTAAAAAAAAAAAAAACAGGCACATGGGAAAAACCTTGTGAAATTCATATCGCGATATTTGGCTGCGCGTTCAATAATTGACTTCGAAATTTTCAGCGGTTTTTCGTTACCGTTCGATTTCATTCACGAAATAATCGTGTTTGGGTTTGTTTGGGTTCAATTCAATTCAATTATCGATGGAAGTAAAGTATATGTAATTATCAATTTTTTATGTTTAATGAGAATCGTACCTTACAGGATTTTCACGATATTTCGTAAAATACTAAAAAAAAACAGGCAACTAGGAAAAAACCTTGTGAAATTCGTATCGCGATATTTGGCTACGCGTTCAATAATTGACTTCGAAATTTTTAGCGGTTTTTCGTTACCGTTCGATTTCATTAACGAAATAATCGTGTTTGGGCGCGTTCTCAAATAATTTCGCTCGGATGGAGTCCGTCATATCCCCAGGTATGACGGGGGCTCCCCGGGGTGCGCAGCGCGCTGCGGAACAACAGCGTCGTGGAAACAACCGAATATTGATTAAACGCTTTAGCACGTACCCGAGAGACGCCAAAGAGAGATAGAGAGGGACGGTGAGGGGGGAAGGTGTGTTTGAGAGAGAGAGAGAGAGAGAGTTGGATCGCAAGCCTATGCGTGCACGTAATTAGTAGATGCCCTGGAGTTTTAATGGCACTATAATAACACGCAACATCGAATTATAAAGAGGTCGTAGAACTCTTGCGATCGAACCATTAGGAACATGTGCAAACTCCGCTTACTCGTCTATGTCGTCGTCCCCTTCCTTCTATTCTTCCAAGTATATTACTGATCGTTACGACTTAAACCCATTAACCGCCAAAATAAAATTAGCCATAATATATTGATGAAATGTTTGGGTTTGTTTGGGTTTGGGTTTGTCGTCCCCTTCCTTCTATTCTTCCAAGTATGTTACTGATCGTTACGACTTAAACCCATTAACCGCCAAAATGAAATTAGCCATAATATATTGATGAAATGTTTATTTTTATAGTTTACAAACCAAAAGAACGAAAAAGTACAAAAAAAAATTAAAAAAACATGATTAGGCTCCCCTTGAGGTGGGTGTACACAATTGGGTTTAGTATATCAGAGCATATATTTTTTTTAAAACAAGTTTCAAACCTCTTATTCAATATTTATTTTATAGCCACGGATTTATCCTTCCAAAAAAACATATACTGAAATACAAATACATTATTTTAAACAATAGAAATATAAATCTGATCTTACTTGTTATCGCCGCAAAACTCGAAGTTTACAATCCTCGATCTGACAGTTTTAACGTACCTAGCCTCCAATATTAGTGATTGATTATTAGCGTTGCGTGTCTTCTTAACAACAACAGTCAAATAATTATTTTATAAAATTAATTAATTATGTTATTATATAAGTTATAATATATAACTTATATAATTATATATAAGTTATAAAATTATAATAAGTATATATATAATATTAATTATATATAAGTTATTATATAAGTTATAAAATTAAATAATTATGTTATAAAAAATTAAGGTATGTGGCAAAAAGGACTTGGACGTTTTTCTCATTGACGACACGAGTCTCGAGTATCGATCGTAATAAAAAAAATAATAATAATGATAATAGTCAGGACACCAGCAATCGATATTGATCGTTTGCCCTTTCCCCCATTTTCGTGGACAAGCGATGATGACAAGCGGAAGTCATCGAGAATTATGCATGAAAGGGATGTTCCCTTGTAGAAGGAGGAAGAGGGAAGGTGGCTCCAATGAGTTTTCATTCCACTTCAATTTTTCACAGCTCCGGCTAATTGCTTTTTCCGGAAAGAATGGGAAATGAATTTTCACGCCTGAAAAGCTTCTCTGATTAGCAATTGGAGAAGCGAGCTGGAGAATAATACCCGGAACGCAAATCCACCTATGCCTAACGTCATATCATTACGAAATTCAACGAACGCTCGTAAACGTAGGAAACTAATGACAGGCGAAAATGAGGTTTTAAAAAAGAAAGGAAAAGAAAAGAATTTCTCGTTAGGTGTTATTCGATGGAGAAGGAATAGTAAAATATTTTACGGAGCAGAATAATGTCGAAAAATTCAAAAAAAAATTCTTTCGAAATGAAAAAAGAATGCAATGTGTGCAATTTATAAAAAATACGTATATGCTATCTATCAATCGTTTGATTGTTTTTATTCTATGTACAATTTCTGAATTATACATTCAGCTAAAGAAAACTTAATTTTTTAGTCTTCATGAAGCAAAATTTCGATGTCTCGATATTTATCAGAATCAGCTTCACGTATATTAGAGACCATTTTTACTTTTGGAAAATTCACAATTTTTTATATTATCCATAATACCTCTTTTTATTTCGTGTATCTACTGTCATTTAAGATTTTTTAAAGCATAATTAATCCTAATAAATTAATGCTAATAAATCCTTATTCCAGGCCAGCAAAAGTGTGACTTTTTTATAACAGGTATATTTAATCGTTGATGCATTCATGTGCAAAGTTTTATTAAAATTCCTAGTTTATATCAATAACACGAGCTTAAATTTTTTTCTGCATATACGAAAAAGGATCATTGAAGGTACACACAGCAAATAACATTTCGGGCAATTCTATACGTGATATTCTGTTTTGTACCTATTTAATTGGTGTAAAAAAAAAATACAAAAATACACACACACAAGCGTACGAAAAGAGGAAACATCAGAGGAAAAACGCAAGTCTGTGGTGATTATCGTGAATAATACACACGTTCGTAAAATTCAAATTAGGCTCGTATTCAGAATTTCCATTTTAAGGTCGTACTCGAGTTTATCTTTTATTCTATCATGCTGCCTGTAATAAAAATAATGTAATGAAGCTCGCTCGTACCGTTGAGCCAGAATTTTCCATCGCTTCGTAGCAGTGAGGTTGGAAATTCTCGAAAAGCAAAACTGACGTTTATTTCCATTAAATGTTGGTTGTGTCAACGGACACACACACTCGACTGCAAATACAAGCTCAACAGAGTGATGAGATTAGTGCTTGCATACAGTGACGATGGTACACGAATAATCTCGGATAATACGATTTAGTTCTGCACTGCTAAGAGGTCTGGGTTACCGTGGAAAATATCGGATACTATAATTGGAACGGGAGTCATTTCTCGTTCTCCTCCTCCTCTCTCTCTTCCTCTTTTCCTCTTGCTCTTAATAAACACACGCAGACACATATATAATTTTCCTTCTCTCTTAATTTGTTTCCATTATCGTAGATTTTTAAATTGCTCGAAAAAGTTCAAATTTACGAGCAAAAATCGATTTTCTACCAATCGCTGTTTCCCAACGTTGGACCCAATCGTGGATGGTACCAAGTGAAAATCGAAAACATTGAAGATCGTATTATTAAAAAAAAAAAAAAATGTTATACCATTTTTTAACGGCCTTTTATCAACATTGAAATTGGTAATGATAACATCTTCAATGTTGATAATAGGCCGTTTAAAAATGGTATAAAAATATTTTTTCAAATAATACGATCTTCAATGTTGTTCTCATACCAAGTGAAAATCACCAACATTGAAGATCGTATTAT
>JAPYZJ010004137.1:0-26295 GCA_030522765.1 Ophioninae sp. B BG-2022a | reverse complement strand
TTTTAGTTTTTGGAAAATTCGTAAATTTTTGGTTTTTAATTTTAATTAAATGCGATTTAATTTATGGAAAATTCGTATAATTTTGGTTTAAGGAAGAGGGTGGCTGATGGATTTTAGTTGATGGAATTGAGGTGCTTTTTCATTTTTTGAAAATTGATGAAGATTTTTTTTCATTTAAATCAAATTCGATTTTATTTTTGGAACATTCATGAAAATGTTTGTTTTTTATTTTATTCAATGCGATTTCAGTTTTTGGAAAATTCATAAAATTTTGGTTTTTAATTTTAATTAAATGCGATTTAATTTATAGAAAATATATACAATATTTTTTCATTTTAATCAAATGCTATTTAATTTTTGAACAATTCGTAAAAATTTTGGGTTTGTTTGGGTTTTACTAGACTTTTAAAAAAATTGGATATTTCCACCCTAAAATATTCGACATCATTGAAATATTTCAATTCTCACGTTTACCCCTCCAAAAAATAAAAATAAAAATTCCTATACGAATTAACTCTCGAGAATGAACTGGAGAAATAATCAATAATGTTCTCGTAATAAAATGAGCGTTGAATCCATCGTCTCGGAGTGTGCGCCATTACTGGGTGATGGGAGAAATGAAAGTGCGTTCGAGTCGCGGGGAAAAAGAATTTTCATCGGCGATCGGCAATAATAATATATTCAAGCCTCTCGTCGTAATTAATACTCGGTGGACGCTAATGACGAGCGATAATGCGAGATACGGCGTAGGGCGTGGGCGCAAAAACTGGCCTGGGGCAATAAGCTCCGTGCGTTTATCGCGCTCACGCACACCACGATTTTATATCCTCCATTCTGTGTGCAAACATGGCGACATTCTCGATTGTGTACGATCGAGTCCTTCCCTCAAATCGGTTTAACGGTTAGAGCTTGCGAAACAAAAAAAAACATCAAAAATCGAAATAAATGAAAAAACATTGTTGCTTTTGGGATGCTTAAAAAATGATTTTTCCAGTTGGTTAAACAAAACAATTTTTTGTAAAAAAAAATTATTAAAAGAGAAATATTTTTTTGTTTAAGTTGTGTAAACATAATTAGAGAGTAATTAACTAACGTTAAAAATCGTCGTAGAGAATTGAGTAATTAATGAGGATTAATTAGCTGACGCTTTTTATTAATTTTTTAAAACTGTTTTGGGATTTTCGTTTTTTTTTAATGAAAAATTCATTTTTTGCAATCTTTACTTACAATACTTATTAATTAAGATTAAATTAATTAATTAATGCATTGAAAACTGAGCTGATCAATATATTGATTACTTTCAAAAACAATAAATAAATAAATTAAATTAATAAAATAAATAAAACATTTCATTAATGAGTTAAATAATAGAATAATCAGTAATTATATAAAAGCTGATTAATCAAATAATTAATTAACTAATTCAATGGTCGATTCATTAAATTCTTCGCCAATTAATTAATTCAAAGATTACATCATTATCTATTGGTCAAAACTAATCGATTCTAATTGATCTAATCGGCCTAATTGATTTATTCATTGAAGATATAATTACGGAAAATAATTTGCTGACTTTCCAAAAAATCAGTAATTATTTTCATTCAAGTAGTAATTACATATATAAACAAAAAATAATTATTCTTTTTCTGATTTTAAAAATTGCCTAAATAAAAATTCCTATTATCTCATTTTTGCCATAAAATACGAGGCATTGAAAATTTTGTTTTTTTCCCTAGATGCATAATTCCGGAAGTGATTTTGTCGATTTTTGACGTATCTTTTACCCGGTTGAAAAAAAAATGTTCATTGACCCCTGATTGAAGCAGACGAGATTTTATTCTGGATATCGAGGGTTGTGTCGTTGGAGGATGAGTGGTGACCCAAAGGGTAGGAAGAAAACTGGCGCAGCCGGGACATCGAGTTTGGAACGAATATAAAGTCGAATCGGAGGTGAAAACCTTTCTCATTAATGATTCAAGGGATCCGTGAATACGACGTGGAGCTCGTGACCCACTGCGAGAAATGGAAAGAGCTTCGGTGCAGCACGTTCCAAAAGTGTATAACTATGATCGAATTAATAACGACCGTTCTAGGGAGATTTCGATTACTGAATCTGTCATTAATTCCTGCCAAGTGAATCCAAATATACCGTTTCGTAATTTATTATAAATACAAAATTTGGTAAAACGTGTTACAGTCGAGGATGAATATCATTGAAATTTGCTCAATTTCATTTGCACCACCAACATCGAGCTTTACATTTGCCTTTACAGTTTCCATGTTTCCTTGTTTTTTTTCTCTTTTTCTTTGCCTCCGATGACGTCAACTCGCCACGACCTCAATCGTATATTAAGGACTCCCGGACGAGTATATTCTCCATTATTTTGTCACGCCACTATACGTCCTGATTCATTTATCGATCCTCCCTGTTATTTTCAGAGTACCTCTTAATTCACCCAGTTTACAATGAACCTCCTGTCCCTTCTTCTATCTCCTTTCAGGACACGTCGATTATCGACCCAACCTCGTGAATTTTCGAAATCGCTTTTTTCAATCCCCGTCAAACGGGAGATTCAAAATCAAACATCAAATTCTGTAAGATTTGTATGTTTTGAGAATTTAGTTCTCAAATTGTTCGTAATGCTAGTTTTTTGGGATTGAAGAATTTTTTGGCTGTTAAAAGATCTATTTTACGGGAGTACGAGAGGATTGATTGGTCGAAAGTATATCTATAATTTTTTTGCGTTTGAAAATAGAAAAATATTCTACATTTAATAATATTTTATAAAAGTAAATTAAATCGAATTAAATAATCATTTCAAAGAATTTTTATTTATTTAATAATATGAAATAAGTTTGAGTAATTAAAAAATAATTTAAATTTGATTAAATGTAATTAAATTATAATATTAACATTTAATAATGTTTTTATTAATAATAATAATTTAATGATATTTATTAATATTTATTATAAGAAAATTATTATTCGAGTAGTGTTACTAATAAACGTGTTTTAAGTCTTAAATAAAAAAAAATACAATGCATTTAATAATATTTTTTAAAATGAAATTAAATTGAATTTTTTAAAATAATATTGTTTATGTTAATAATTGAAAAAAACGAGTCTTTTTCTAATTAGGAAATTCATGCACGTTCTCCTTTAAAAAATTCAATAATCTCTCCCACTCCATACGTCTTTGGATTGACCTGAAAGCTGAAATTGTCTAAAGTTGACCTGATTTGAATAAATATCGATTTTTTTTCCACCTTCGTTTTTACATCGTTTGTAAAAAAAAGCACGTCGGTGAAGAAAAACAGTTGAATCTTTGACGAAGATCAACGATGGTGCCAAAGTTACCACGAAAGCTGAAGATTTTCATCCAACTGGGCCAACTGTGAATTATGTAGAACGAAATGATGTGGCCAAATACACGAGATCACCAAAACACTCAAAATGAATTTCAGTTGTTTTCCATTTTTTATCGTGCTTTATTTTTAACGATGATAATTATGGAAAAAAAAATGATTAATGTTTTTAGGAAGAAAAGTCGGTAACAAATTACATTTTTTAATAAATAGATTATACTAATTATTTTTAAAAAATTAACAATTTTCACATTCCAATAAAATCAATCATTCATAAAAAATTATATTATAAACTCTATTATTATGAATGTATATTAACTAATAATTAATTAAACCTTTCAATTATACAAATTGCATTTAATAAAATTTCGTCAATTAAATTTATAAACTCAAATCAATTAAGAAAACAAAAACCTCCTCCATTAATTGCAATAAATAAAGAACAAAATAACAAATATATTGAATATTAATTCCACGACTTTTCTCTCCCACCAAAATTACCCCAAAAATTCAATAATCGAAATTCCAATAAAACTCCAATTACTTTAACCCTAATTAATCAATATCTCCAAATTATTATCGCTCGACCTGCTCGACTTTTTTCCCACCTGAATCAACTTCAAAATTTAATTAACTCAATACCCCACCCCTTTAAGGGGCTTCACAAAAAAGCCGCACTGACAATTTCGGATATCGAAAGGTGAGACACCAGCCACGATTCTTGGTGTAAAACTTCGACGTAATAAATTCAAGGGAATACCGCCGAAATTTTTGCGTCGAATTCCTTCAGGTCCGATCTCGCGAGAGCCATCACCTTATATACGGTCTTTTATAAGGTTCGTGGGTCGTGTGAGTTTTACACCGTTTCACCCCCTCCTCCCCCACACCCTCCACCTCTCTCCTTATCCTCCCCCTTGCCCCTTTCTTCTCGTCCTTCCCCCCCCCCCCCTCTCCACATCCGCATCCTATTCTGGTTATTCTGGTTGTTATTATTATTATTATTATTGTTATTATTTTTTGTCATTATAATAATAATTATTTTCTTTGTCCATATTAATTTTAGTTATGTTTAAGTTTCTATGTTATGTTTTGTTACTTCTTTTTTTGCCCGAAAGTCTAAGACTGGGGCATAATAAATTATATGATGATGATGATCATCATCATCATCCTTCCCCTTCCCCCTTTCTCCGCGTCATACCCCACTCTCTCTGTCCCTGAGGACGTTTAGATAGTTTTATTATCATTATTATTATTACGTCGTTATAAACTGTATTATTTTCTACTATGATTATTATGATGATGACTATTATTATTTATTATTATTATTTATTATTATAATTTATTATTATTAGTTTTTATTGTTATTATAATTTATTATTATTGTTATTTTTTATTATTATCACCGCTATTCTGGTTATTATTTTTTATCATCATTATTATTGTTATTATTTTTTGTCCTTATAATTATTATTATTTTCTTCGTGTGTATTAATTTTAAGTTATGTTTAAGTTTCTACGTTATTTTCGTGACTTCTTTTTTGTTGCTTGAAAGTCTAAGACTAAGGCATAATAAATTATATCGTCATCGTCATCCCTATACTCCCCCTCCCCCTCTTTTCCTCATCCTCACACTACCCCTCACACCTCACATTATTTTTATTATTTTTATTTTATTATTATCATTACTATTATTATTATTATTGTTTTCATTACTATAATTTTTTTTCTTGTTTATGGTACTTAAGTTATGTACAAGTTTTTATGTTATTTTTTGTTATCTCTTTTTTTGCCCGAAAGTCAGTGACTAGGGCATAATAAATTCTATCATCATCTTCATCACCCCTTTCCTCCTGATCTTCCCCCTCGCCCCTCTCTCCTTATTCCTCCCCCTCCCCTCGCTCCTCACCGTCTCTCTCTCTCCCTCTTTCTCTCTCTCTTTTTCTCTCCTCCCCTCCCCCCCTGGCAATTCGCAAGTCCGTATCTCTCGAATTGGTTGGGACAAAGAATCGTCGCCTGAAAACCAACGCCTCTCGCGTTCCTCAGGATCGTCCTCGAGGGGAAATTGAAAGACTGAAAGAGAGAGAGACTCTTTATTTCTTTGTCTTTCTTTCTCCGGTGTATAAAATTGCGTAGACACGAGGACACGTATATTTTTCTGTGGAGAGATAAAAATTCTCGAAATGTCTTTGGCGGAACAATTTCTCTTGGAGGTTTCTTGGTCTTTTCGTGGCAGGCTCGCGAGACGTCGATCTTGGATGTGCGATAATTCTCGCGATCCTTCGAACGTCGCTGGTGTATCGCTGGCCCCCGTGGTCGGCGGCCGACGCAGAAAACGGAATCGACAAAGAGAGAGGAAAAAGAGGAGGAAACGCAGAAACTGCGAAAAGAGGGAGGGATTGAGGATGAGAGAGAGGGAAGGGGAGAGCGAGTGACAGATTGGGAGAGAGAGAAGAGATCGAAGAATTGATAGAGGGAGGGGGGGGGGAGAAATAAAAAAAGGCAATGGAGATAAAAACACAACATCGTGGAATCTTTCCCTAGTTGCAGATTATACAGATCGTTTGATCCCTCTCCTCTCCCTCTCTCTCTCTGAAGATGAAATCAGCGAGCTTAGTAGATAAGGTGCGACGTTCTCTGGAAATTGTTTTTCCGGATCTCATTTTTATATTATTTTATATTATTTTATATTATTTTATATTATTTTATATTATTTTATATTATTTTATTTTATTTTATATTATTTTATATTGTTTTATATTATTTTATATTATTTTATATTATTTTATATTATTTTATATTATTTTATGTTAATTATTATCTACAATATTTTTTTCTTAATTTGTAGTAACTTTATTATTTATGGTACTTATTTTTGTAAGCTTTAATTATTTTTGTATTACTTTTATTATTTTCTGGATTTTTTGTATTATTTTTGTATTATTTTCATGATTTGTTATGATTATGATTTTTCCCGACAGTTAATTCTAGGGCATAATAAAATTTATCATCGTCATCGTCATCATCTGTGTTTTTCTCCAATATAAATATAATACAACATTAATATTAAAAAGTGAATTTCGTAATTTGAATTGAATAATATATACTGAAATATATTTATTGGAATTGAATTTAATTAAATATAATACGTATGAATAACAATAATTCAATAATAATTTTGAATGACAATGAATTTCGTACGAATAACAATTTCAATAATTAAAATTAGATGCAAACAAAATATCAATATCATTTAAGTTAGAATCATAATTTTTAGATGTACATGTTATCAATTAATGTTGGAAGATTAATAAAAATCGAGATTACACACAGATCAAGATCGCAGATCAGATATTCAAGATCCCAGATCCACAATACAAGATGAATCTAATCGACTGTACAAGTGCTAAATAAACTTTTAAATAATTAAACATTAAATGAATAAAATAAAAAAATCAATAAAAAATAATTAAAAAAATAAATATTCTCAAAAAGATAAAAAAATATAATAAATAACGAAAATGCAATTTTTAAAAAGATCAAAACTACAAACAATGAAAAAAATAATTTGAAAAAAGATAAAAACTATAAATAATGATAAAAACCATTTGAAAAAAGATAAAAACTATAAATAATGATAAAAACAATTTGAAAAAAGATAAAAACTATAAATAATGATAAAAACAATTTGAAAAAAGATAAAAACTATAAATAATGATAAAAATATCTTGAAAAAATAAAAAATAATAAAAAATTGAAAAGTTAACGAATGAATAATGGAAAAAAATTGTTTAGCCGTGCCCCTCTTTGTCTCGACGTTCAGGCTGAACGCCGGATCGTAGAGATCGGTGGTGAGTGCCGGTGGGGTCCGTTCTGCGACCGCCTACGTTGAGACGAGTTCTCTATTTGGCAGGGGACAACCCTACTCGTCGTACGCTTCGATTAGGCTTACTTACGATCGATCTCTGGTTGCTGCTAAGGAAACGCCAGGTTTTGCTGAATAGTTGTGGGCTTTTCCGCTCACCTATCGGACAACACGCTGTGCCAATCGTTGCCCTGTTGCTCACAATTACCCGCGCGCCTAGATCTTATTATGACCTCTTCGAACGTGAACACATACGCGTTTTATTCCTCCGCGAGTACCAACGGGCTGACCGTCCCCTTAATGGCTCAAATCGATGAGCTTTCGTAACGTCGTAAGAATTTATGTACGGTACTCGACGATCGTTTCGATTGAAGATATGGTTCTCAGGGATCAGAATATAGGGATGAACGCGAGCATAAATATATCAGGATCGAACTGTGAGGAGACAAAAAAATTACTAGCCTGGGAAAATGATATGAAACCCAAACGAACCGAAAATAATAAAAACCCAAACCCAAACCCAAACGTGATTATATAATCACGTTTTTCATTTACGTTTTCTAGTTGTTTTTTTAGTTGTGTATATTTGGTAAAAAAAATTACAATTTTATACAATTATTTTTTAATTTGTGTATAGTGTTTTTATGTAGATATATTTATTTATTTTATTGGGATAGTTATGATTTTAGATAATCACTTATTTTATTTATATTCTGTATTTTTATTATTAGTTATCCATTTTATGGAAAAAAACTATAATTTTTATTATGGTATAATTTTTTAGTTATAATTATAATTTTTAATATAATATCATATATTATATTTTAATATAATTTAATACACGTTTTAATACATAACACAATTTAATATTTAAATTTCATATAATTTAATTATAATATAATTGTTTATTATAATAATTTATAATTTTATGGAAAAAACCATAATCATCAATATCCAAAAAATTCAAATTTAATTTTATCAAATACAACGATATCAACTTCAATTTTAACAAATTCAATTCTGTCAAATACAATGCTATCGAATCCAATTCTATCAAATTCAATTTTATCGAATACAATTTTATCAAATTCAATTCTATCAACTACAATTCTACCAAATTCAATTCTATCGACCAACGAGTACCCTTAAATACTAATAAACAAATTCATTGGAAAAAAAAGTTTCAAAAACAGAAAAATATGAATTTTCAAGTCAATTCGATCGAGTAATACCAGTCGAAAGTTCCACAACGAATCTTCTCAGCTCGAAGCCCTTAACAATCAATTCCCAATTAACGGTACGCAATATATATTTTTTTTTTTCGTTTCCAAGAGAGAGGAGGGGGAGACCTAAATTAGCATAAGTATAGATAAATTGGGCATGAGAGGAACCTAGTCCAGTTATTTTTACGGTAAGCGTTTGAAAGGCGTATGTATACACCTCATTTGTCATTGAGTTCTAACGCGAGATATTCAATGGTTACGACGAAGCCTCATTTAAACGCGTGTACGTACCGTAGGTGACGAAAAAAGAATTAAAAAAAAAAAAGAAAAAAAAAGAAACAAGGAACAAACATGAACAATCTCGCGCGAAGTTTTGCTCTTTGATTCTCCTTTGGATTCACTCTTGGAGATCCATCTCTGTTTTGACAGACAGATGCGTGGGCAGTCCGCGTTTGTAGATGGATAGATTCATACTCATATTGAAACAGAAACGTATGGGAAACCGCGAGGTACTTTTCGACAACCAGATATTGCCTCGAGGCTTCCCCCACTTCGCCCTCGAAATTACAAATCGACTATTTCTTCCCAGGTTTTTGTACTTTGTCACTTTTGTAAATTTAACCCCCCTCCTAATGAACGTGACTCGTATTTGCCTGGACTAAAATTTCGTTAAAAAATTTCTCATACGTTTAATAATTTAATTATAATTAAATAATTGAGAATAATTGATTTTTAATGAATTATTTTTTAATCAATCAGTTATTTGATTTTATAATGGGAATTAATAATATTATTTATTTATTTTATAATTATAATTCATGTTAGCTAATAGTTTATGAATGGTTAATTAATTCATCAGAATAAAAATGGAGGAGATTAATTCATTAATCATGCATTTTATTTTATAATTGTTTTCTGTATGAATATATTTTTTTTTGTTCAAAACAATGTTTTTTCTTTAAGATACTGCTTTTGATAACAAATTTCCCTTCATTTTTACCGACGATATATTTAAAAAAAAAAAATAAATAAAAAACTTCTGTTTATTCTTGAAAAGTTTATTCCAAAGATAAACCATGGGTTTTTGCAGCAATTTTCGGGAATACCGGAAATAATGAAAAATTATTTTTAAATAATGGAAAATTCATAAAAAAAATTAATTTTTAAGAATATGTATCTTTTGAATTGGTTATATCTTCCTCCATAAAATAAAAATAAAAATATTTTTATATTTTTGGAATCACCGGACAAAAAATTCGTGACTTTTGTTTTTGGAGATCGATTCGATTCGATAATGGAAACCTGATGACTCGGCTAACCGTAAACTTCCGAGACAAAGTGCAAATAATCGGTATCGATATTTGGTGACGAGCGAAAGGCGAGCGGATCGTGTTCGTCTTAAAAAAAAAAAAAGAAAATCCGCCCACTTCGATGATCGAGCTAAACAAAAAAAAAGGAAAAAAAAAACCGTACAAAATTTATTCATCGATCATATCGGGGTCCGACCGTTTCTTCGCCGGAGCATTCATCGTCGTGTCTCAATGAGGAATAACGAAGCTTCGATAACGATAAAAATTTTCGTTGCGAAAATCGAGGCAACGAAAGAAAAAAAAAAATTGCATCGCCACCGAAATAAAAAAAAATTGAAATAAAACAAACGCGAATCGAAAGGCCGCGATCGCGTGCTCGTTTCCGTCCCGCAGCGCGAAGCGCGTGGACACGCGCGCTACGAGAAAAAAAAAAAACAAAAAAAAAGTTTCTCGCCGGGAGAATTTCATCGCGCCACCCGTCATTACTACCAAATAAATCGACGTCGCGAAATCTACAGATTACCCAACCGATTGAACCGCTGCTTTTCGTGTTTCTTTTTTTTTTTCGTCGTCCTTTTTTTCTGTTTTTTTCTGTTTTTTTTTCTTTTTTTTCTTTTTGCATGCCTCTTACAAGTGGAAGCAACGAGTGAAAAAGGAAGAAGAAAAAAGTGTCACTCGTAATCCCGTCGCGGGTCCGCGGCCGGAATGAAGAAACGAGCAATCGACGCTCGTTCCACGATCCCCAGGGTTTTCACCGGCGAGTGGAATACTGAAACGAGATCGCGAATACATCCAGAAAAGAGAAGGAATTCATCTGGAATCTCGAGCCGCGCGGATTGAACTTTTTTTTTTATTTTTCTTAATTTTTATTCATTTTTTTTAATTTTTATTTATTTTTCTTTATTTTTCTTTATTTTTCTTTATTTTTCTTTATTTTTCTTTATTTTTCTTTATTTTTCTTTATATATTTTTATTTTATTTTTTATTTTTTTATTTTCTCGAGTCCTGACGGAGCCAAAAATCGACAATTAAAACCCCATCTCTTTGACCCGTCGAAAGAATACGTGAAGTAACGATGAATGAATATTGAATTTGAAAGAATTAAAAAAAATAAAAAAATAAATAAATCCAAACCTAAACTAACCTAACTCGTCGTAAAAACGTCCAACCCAAACTCAAACATGATCACACTCGTCGAGATCCAATGTACATTGAACATGAAACCTTATATTCCGGAAAATCCTTTAGCGACTAAAGGGAAGAAGAAGAAATATGGGAAGCGAAAAAATAGACGAGAAATCAAAGCCTTCTCTCTTTTTTTTTTGCGAAACGTGTATACCAGACCGGAACTCGTCTGATCGAGTTTGCTGAAGATTTTTTTTTTCGATCTCTATCTCTCTTTTTTTTCTTGCCCTTTCTGAAGACGCAGTACTCTTAAGGGGCAAAAGCTTCACGGCAGAAAATCAACACTTCATTCTCTATCTTTCTCTCTTTTTTTTATTTTATTTTTATTACTTAGTTTTAGTTGATTATTATTTTTAGTAAACTTAGTTCTTAGTTTTTTTTATTATTTCGATCATTTATTTTTCCATTATTATTATTTGTGCTGTTATTTATTTATTTATTTATTTATATGTTTGTTTATATGATTATTTAGTCGCTATTTTGTTAAACTTTGTTTCTTTATTTTGTTAAAATTTTTCTTTTATCTATTATCTATCTAAATCTATTATCTAATATAAATATAATAAATATATCCCCCCCCCCCCACTCTCACTCTTTCTCTCTATCTGGAGCTTGCAGGGTGGAGAATTGGTCCGCACATATCACGAGAAGTTTTCTCGACTCAGAGCTGGAGAGCCTGTCTGTAGTTAGTATTAGTAGAAGTACCTGAACCGTGTACCTGTCGATCGATCAAACGATAATTACCTTGCTCTCCGAATGGCGTTTTCTTAGTGACAATTAGAGAAAGACGAGACACATAAGGAGACACCCCGCTGAAAACGTTCATGATCGAAACGAGTCAGGATCAAGATTCGCCAGGTACGACTGTCTGTACGAATTGAAGTAATTGTGTGTGTGCACATATATGTGTATAAATATATATAGACACAGAAATATTTTTTCATTTAAATTTGTAAAAATTCGTAAACTCTAACTTTGCAATCATTATCAAATAACCAATTCGATAATTCGATAAAATAATAGCTTTATTTTATTTAGTTAATACGGTTTCGAATTATAAATAAAAATATTTTATTTCATGAACATTCTAATTAAATAAAAGACACTTGATTGATAAATATACGAATAAATTATTTTTTCTCGACACGTCGAAAACAAGATTATATTTAGGTTGGGTCACTTAATATTAGTGACGAGTAGAAAATACGATAGAACAAAAATTTGATTGAATATCGATTTATTGAATTTAGATAAAATTTGAAAAGTCTTTAAAAATAATTTTTAGATTTTTTTATTTGTTTTAAAAAATTTAATTGAAATGAATATTCAATATTTAATATCGATTTATTATCTCAAACAAACCCAAATGAATTAATATTAATTTTTATTATTATTGATATTTTTATATTATTAATATTTTGCATTTTTCTCGACACGTCAAAAAAAACACACACGATTACTTTCACTATGTATCACTTAATTTTCGTGACACGTAGAAAATACAATAAAATATTTATCAAAATAGATATCGATTCATCATTTGAAAAAAAAAATTTTTTTTCGTTTTTTTTTTCACCGTGTAGCTCGATCGCCACGTGCACCGAGAGATGCAGCCGCTCGGCTTCACAAGGAATATGCAACAGGTTGCGTATTTATAAGGATACAGGAAATGGGTGCAAACGCCTTCTGGAGTTCCCCGGTATCTTGAGTCCGGGAAACATTACCGCGAGGAGCCCAGTATCCCGAGTTTCCATCTATATGTATAAACGGATGTGTACGGGTCTATCCAGAGATTTCCCGTGACTCGATGTTCCTCCTCCTCCTCCTTTTCGCTGCGAAGAGATTCATCTGCGTACTGACATCCAAATGGACGAAATGAATGGATTACCTTATATCGATCAGTTACCCACTCAATCTTCCAATTTTCAAGAAAACATTAAAACAATTCCAGAGAAAAAAATCAATGAACAATAATTAGTAAAAAAATGTCGATAATTTTTTTTTTTCAAAATAATATTAATTTATTTCTGTTTAAATAAAATATTAAATATAAATACTTTCACGTACAATTTTATTACAAATATTTTTTTACGTTTTTATATTTGTAAACATGAAAAACATTTGTATTTTTATATATATAAACGATTGTTATTACATGTATGGTTTATTTGGTTTAAATATAGATTTTTGTATTATATTCTAACAAATGTATATTTAAAAAAATATATATTTCATTTTATATACATAGGTAGAAATTTGTATATATATACAGAATTATAAATACATGTACAGCACTATTATAAATTATTATAAACGAATGAAATTTCATAATAAAAAAAATGAAAATGAATAAAAAAAAAACACATGACTAAAAGAAATTTTAAAAAATCCCATTTTCCGACGAAACATATTTCTTCCAAAAAAACCTATATATTAAATACAAATAAATATATACTTAAGTACAAATTAATTAAAAAAATTGAAGCGTAGATTCCAACTTAAGCAAAAATAAAAAAAAAACAAAATTAAAAAAACAAATAAAAAAAAAAATACATTGACACCCGTTTATATGTTTCTTTCGGTGAATACATCGATAGGTACACGTGTGTACGTGAACGTATGTGGCGGTATGAGTGAACGAGTGTGTTCTTGTACAATATACGTAAGTTCGTTGTACGAGTGAAGGGTGGATTTATTCGTTTGCGATTTACAATGCTTTATGGTGTCGGTCTCGCTGCTCCAACAAATAATTGCCAATTAAACGTCCCGACGATCGATCCTCTCCGGCTCAAATACTCGTTTCCAATTGCGAAAGGTAGAAGCTTAGAGGTATGTGATCACGCGTGCGCGCCCGCTCGTCTCCGCCTTTTGCCTCGATTACGGCTCACCTATCGAGACGGACGGACACATAGGTAAAGAGAGAGAGAGAGCGAGAGAGAGAGAGAGAGAGAGAGAGAGAGACACATACGTATATAAGTGTAGTTGTTGGTTGGGGCTCGTGAACACTCGTTAAGTCTCCAACTATTTAGATCGATTCCTCGAGTCTTCCGCGCTCCTGGAGGCTCTTGGTTGGGTACCAGTCGCGTGCACACGTACACACCTATATATAGGTTACCGTATTGCACGTATCTCGTTCACCAACCGTGTCTGAATAACGTGAGTGAAAAACCAACCTATCGCTATATATTTATATATATATGTATATGTATATTATATGTGTATATATGTATATGTATATTATATGTGTACATATGTATATGTATATTATATATGTATATATGTATCTGTATATGTATTATCTGTATATGTATATTATATGTGTATATATTTATCTGTATATGTATATTATATGTGTATATATTCATCTGTATATGTATATTATATGTGTATATATTCATCTGTATATGTATATTATATGTGTATATATTCATCTGTATATGTATATTATATTTGTATATATTTATCTGTATATGTATATTGCATGTATATATATGTATCTGTATATGTATATTATATGTGTATATATTTATCTGTATATGTATATTATATGTATATATATGTATCTGTATATGTATATTATATGTGTATATATTTATCTGTATATGTATATTATATGTGTATATATGTATCTGTGTATGTATATCGACGTTTGGCGAACGTGACTCCACGGCCTTCGATATACTACGAGCCCAATACCACTCCCCGTCCACATGACGATTCCTTCCATTCAATCTGTTGTTTCTAATAATAACGATACCGCGACGATACACAACACCCGGACGATCAATCTGGACACCATATAAATATAACGCTGAAACCCTGTTTCCGAGTCTCGTTTTGTCTCTCGATTCTCCTTTTGATCAACGAACAAAAAACCCTGGCTTTTTGTCTCCACGGCAGTCCAGTTGACGGATTTGGGTATAGGGTTTTTGGTGATTCTTGGGTGGAAAAATGAATTTTTCTGAACGGTTGGGGGATTTTAGGGCCTTTTTGGATAATTGGAGAAGATTGGGTCCTTTTTGGATAATTGGGAAGGATTGGGGCCCTTTTTGGAAAATTGGGAAAGGTTGGGGCCGTTTTTGGAAAATTGGGAAAGAATAGGACCTTGTTGGGAAATTGGGGAAGATTAGGGCCTTTTTGGATAATTCGGGAAGATTGGGGCCGTTTTTGGAAAATTGGGAAAGAATGGGGCCTTTCGGATCATTGGGAAAGATTGAAGGGCCCTTTTGGATAATTCGGGAAGATTGGGGCCTTTTTTGGATCATTGGGAAAGATTGGGGCCTTTTTTGGAAAATTGGGAAAGAATTGGGCCTTTTTGGATAATTGGGAAAGATTGGGGCCCTTTTTGGAAAATTCGTAAAGATAACAACAACGGGTAACAACCTTCAGCTTTGACCCAAAGACCTTCATCTGATCGAAAACGTCCACCAGACATCCTCAGAAACAAACTTCCACGGCCAACCAACTCGAACGATTTTGTTTATACACTTCATGGCGTATACTATATACTTCATGGCTCTTGCTATTCTTTGGTCACGTTTATCACGCAGGCTTCCATAATGCATCCGCGGACACTTTCGCCGCCAAGACATAAATCATTGTTCCCTCGATTTCTTTCTTCTCCTGGAAACAACGAAGGAAAAAAACCAAAATGGCGGCTAGGAGGGAGAGTTCGTTTCAATCGAGTCCTTATAAGTCCCTTCGCGTTACAGTTGAATTACAACGGTGCGTAACGACGTTTTTCGATTTTTTTTTTGAATTTTGTTTTTTTTAATTTTGTTTTTATTAAAAAAAATTTTTTTTAATATTTTTTTCACGAGAATGTTACGAGCACCCTGGCGAGTTCCCGACCTCGTCGTCGTCGACGAGGACGACGACGGGGAAACGACGAAAGAAACGCCTACGTGCATTGTCTACCGGGCCTCCCCGGAATACAATACTCCACGTAGACGCTTAACATGAATAAATGTATTTACGATTTGACGTAGGTGTGCCCGCAGGGGGGGGGGGGGGGGGGGGGGGGGGGGGGGGGGGGGGGGGGGGGGGAGAAAAGGTGAATGAAAAAATTGGCTTTTGCTGTTCTCGCGATCAGCCACCCACCCAAGAAGCGAACTAGCCTTTCAGAGAAACGCACTCGATCTTTCTTCTCCTTTTCCCACAGATTTTTGTTTCTGCCTGTTTTTTCGTTTTCGTTTGTTGATTTTTTGTCGTTTTTCGTTTTTTTTTCGTTTTTATTTGCTTTTTCATTTTTTACTATTTTTTTTTGAATCCAATTAACACGATGTGAAACTGGCCTGGTTTCTGTTTTTCCTCTCCTTATTTCTACTCATTTTTCTTCCTAGTTGTTTGGGATTGTTTTTTTTTCGATTTTATTTGTTTC
Organism: Ophioninae sp. B BG-2022a; assembly: GCA_030522765.1. Taxonomy (NCBI): domain Eukaryota; kingdom Metazoa; phylum Arthropoda; class Insecta; order Hymenoptera; family Ichneumonidae; species Ophioninae sp. B BG-2022a. The sequence goes on along the minus strand of JAPYZJ010004137.1, from coordinate 9,969 downwards.
TTTGGTAATTCAATTTACACATCGCGAAACTGGCCTAGTTCCTTTCTTTCCTCTTCTTATTTCCACTCATTTTTCTGCCCGATTGTTTTTTCGTTTTGGTTTCTTCTTTTTTGCGTTTTTTCGTATTTATTGTTTTCTTTATAATTTGTTTTTTTCGTTTTTATTTGTTTTTATTTTTAATAAAATCGAGTGCGAAAAAAAGATTTTTGTTTCTGCCTGTTTATTTGTTTTCGTTCGTTATTTTTTGTTGTTTTTCGTTTTTACTTCTTTTTGAGTTTTTTTTATGTGTTTTTTTTTAATTCAATTTACACGATGTGAAACTGGCCTGGTTCCTGTTTTTCCTCTCCTTATTTCTACTTTTCTTCCTAGTTGTTTGGGTTTGTTTTTTTTTCGATTTTATTTGTTTCTTTGGTAATTCAATTTACACATTGCGAAACTAGCCTGGTTCCTCTCTTTCCACTAATTTTTCTTCCCGGTTGTTTTGTCGTTTTCGTTTTTTCTTTTTTTTTTGTTTTTTCGTCTTTATTTTTTTAAATTTGTTTTTTTTTTTCGTTTTTATTTGTTTTTCTTTTTAATGAAATTTACACAATTGGAAACTGGCCTGGTTTATCAGATCCGCAGGATCGCAGCGATCGAGATGTGCGTGAGCGACGAGTCCGTAACTGAACTGGTGCACACGTACCTCAACGGGGAATAAAACAGCCTCGTGTAACGCGTTCTATTTGTCGTGCCGTTTTATTCGTGAGAGCTTAATTGCGTGGGACTAATTCCCGACGATTACGAGAATTTAATGTCACGTGCGAGCGGTTCTTCTCTCGCTAAATAATTGATCGATGACGGCAAAGGATCTCGTTTGATTCCCGGACGGAATTAATGTTACGATACTCGTTGCGACTGATACCCCACTTGGAATTAATTCCTTGAATGGTGTCTCCTTCGATCGAGATAATTGGGCGCTACTTTTTTTTTATTCGTTCCTCAGGTACTTTTCTCTTCGAGATTATATTTGTCTGGAAATTCTTATTTTTCCGGTTTGCAGAATATTTAAAAAATTTTTTTTTTGGTTCGGAAATGTTGAAGATTTTTATTAATATTTATTTTGATTTATTTATTAAATTATAGTAATAATTTAATAATTTGTATAAAACTAAGCAAACCCAAACCCAAAATAAATCAAAAACATCGTATCGGCGTTGAAAATATGAATTTTAGTTTTCTGTATTTTATTTACGAATCGATACTCATAAAGGGACAGCCTCATCAAACCCAAACAAACCCAAACCCAAAAAATCTTTAAAAAATCGTCTCTACGTTAAAAACATGAATTTCAGTTTTTTGTTTTTTTTTTGCACGAATCAGTACCCAAAAAAGGGTCAAACCCAAACGAACCCAAACCTGAAAAAATCGTTTCAGCGTTAAAAACATGAATTGCAATTTTTTTATTTTTTCTTCGCACGAATCAGTACACAAAAAGGGACAATCCCAAATAAACCCAAACACAAAAAACTTTAAAAAATCGTATCGGCGTTGAAATATGAATTTCAGTTTAGAATTTAATTTTCGTTTTTTTTTGCTGGAGTCGGTACACCAAAAATGTCACTCTTTTTTTTGGAAAAGCGTTTTAGCCCTTTTCGAAGGTTTAACTGCTTCTTCGTCGGTGGTGCTGTGTGTTATAGTGACGGGAGACGAGCCTGAATAAATCGACGAGAACGAGACGTTTATCTACGCGCAAACATGCGCTGGCTCGATTCGCAGGACCTCGAAAAAGGGCTTTGGAAATAGCCCTTCGAACCCTAAACATCCGCCCTTTTTATGATCCAAAGAATGGAAATTCTCGAGTGTACGTTGCTCTACTCGAAGTAATGTAACGCGTGGGCGGTTGCCATTGTTCGACAGGGTATAAAAGCCAAAGGGAAACGAGAGGACGATCGCGAACCCACCGGCTGTAAATCGGCACGAAATTATCCCGCGAAATTACGAAAGCGGATGTGTCGAGGGTTCAAACCGATCAGTACAAAAATCTTTTCGTCAACGTAGAAATGATAAAAAAAAAAACAAATGAAAATAAATTACCAAGATTTCGTGATGACGTAATATTTCTTTTATTTTTATTAATAAAAAAATTTAATAATAGGCTTACTGAATTTTTACCAATGAATTAAAAAATTATTAAAGTTCTATTTGTGGAAAGAATGAAACAAAATATTGTGGGAATTTAATTAGAATTTAATTATTTAATTAATTGGTTTAAGGAATTTTATTTTTTAAATACGAACTTTCGATACTGGTAGTGTGTATTTTTAAATTTCTATAGTTAAAAAAAACGGTCTTTGTGTTATGATTTTTGTAGATTTTTATTAATTAAAAAAAATAAACCTTAATTTAGTGAAGAAATTTACTACGAAATAAAAAATTTTAATTGAAAGTCTAGCTAATTTAAAAAAATAAAAATTAAAAAAATTTCATTTCTTTTAAAAATTCCCTTTAATTAGGAAAAATCTTTGACAATTATCGTCAATATTTTTCGGCTAATAAGCGAGTGCAGATAAGGCTAAGAAAAATCAGGCCAAATTAATTGCTATTGTTATTAATTACTTGACTTATTCTCTTGAAACATTATCAAGCCCATACACGATAATTACGATAAAAAGTGAATTAAAAAAATGCAACTTAAGTTTACATCTCCAGGGCGTTGGTTTTTTTCGTTCTCTCGCACGTCGTTCACCTTTTGCCTCATACTGTTTTTTTTCTCTCATTTATCTCGAATATTTACCTCGGTCCATTCTTATTTTCTTCAGGGAGTAATCGGAGCTCGAAGTGGTTTTTAATCTGAAGCGACGGTGAGCCGGGCCAGTGCACTCTTGGTTGTTGTTGTTCCTGGCTTTGATGCACTTCTGTGATGCGTTTCAGTACGAGCGATCGGGCCCACGAGGTTCGAGTCCCGACCCCCGCGTAACCTCACGAAAGAGCCGCTCATTACCGGACACGAAATCAATTTCAATTTCGCCACCCGCCTCTATCGAGAACTTTTATCTCTCGCTCTCTCTCTCTTTTTCCCTTTTGAGCCCTTTGGCCAAGGGTCACGTTGCGACGTAAGGGAATTTTTAATCCTGTACCCCGGAAGGGACTTACAAAAAAATTGCGACGATTTTCATCCACCGGAACCCACCCTTATCGAGGGTTGAATGTTAGTAAACAATTATTTTTACACTTAGATTTATATTACCGGATCGTAATTGGCGTTATTTATTTTTTTAACCGCTCAGGAATCTGTGGAAAAAATTGCAACGATTTTCATCCACCGGAACCCACCCTTATCGAGGGTTGAATGCTAGTAAACAATTAATTTTAGACTTAGATTTATATCATTGGATCTTAATTGGCGTTATTTGTTTTACCAACCACTCAGGAATCTGTGAAAAAAATTGCAACGATTTTCATAAACCGGAACCCACCCTTATCGAGGGTTGAAAATTATTAAACAATTATTTTTACACTTAGATTTATATTATTGGATCGTAATTGGCGTTATTTATTTTTTTAACCGCTCAGGAATCTGTGAATAAAATGGCAACGGTTTTCATAAACCGCAACCCACCCTTATCAAGGGTTAAAAGTTATTAAACAATTATTTTAACACTTTGATTTATATTATTGAATTTTAATTGGCATTATTTATTTTTTTAACCGCTCAGGAATCTGCGAAAAAAATAGCAACGATTTTCATAAACCGGAAACCACCCTGCTAAAGGGGTGAAATACGAAAAAAAATCCCAGTTCCTATACAAATAAAAAAACAATTTTTTATTGACCTAATATATTCTACAGCTTGCAAAAAGCTTCTGAAAAAAATGCAAACGATTCTGATCTACGGAAACCACCCTTATCGGGGCTGTTTTTCCACCGCCCTTATTTTTAAATAAATAAACGTGATCACAAATTTGCGCATATTTCCACAATCGAAATTTCAAAGTATTCCCCAATACTTAACCCAAACATAAGAGGAAAACTTCCCCATTTTTTGAAACTTAAGGGGTTATTTATGAAAAAAAAAAAATTTCAAATAAAAAAAAATAAAAATGCTTTCGTCAAAACAGTCAGACGTTCCGATGGACGTAAGGGGTTAAAAATAAACACTCTTCGTGGACGTGTGTTCGCGTACGTGTGTGGGTGCATAAAAGGGGATGGGGGGGCTGCTGGTCGAGGTTGATTGAGGTTGGTGGGTGGCCCCCACGGTGTGCAGGTAATGCCCTCTAATCACAGCCGCAGCCATTGACCATTACGCTTAAATGCGATTTTGAGCGATTCCCGGGCTGCGCCGGAGCAAACGCAATTTCCCGCTGTTCCCCTCTTTCACCGTGAGTTCTCTTGTCTTCAACCCTCTCTATCTCTCTCCCTCGGCCACCCACAATATCCGTACTTCCGTCTCGGTCTATCTTCAAGCGTTCGTTCTCTTCGATGCATCTGTTGGTCTCTGGCTTTATCCCGGAGGCGCACGAGTCACGGACGATTTGTTGAAAACGCTTTACGAGAATAGACAGAGATAAAGAAAAACAAAAAAAAAAAACAAAAACCAAAAAAATAAAAAAAAATGTAAAAAATGTTTAAATCCCCGGAGTTTAAGAATTTACGAGGGGCCTTAACGATTTTTTTGTGACTCCTCGATCGTTCCTCGTTTCTTCGTTTCTATTTGTCTTTCGTACAGCTCTGCATATCCGTATTCGAATTAGGACGAAATTTGCATTCCTCCCATCGAATTATTGCTACCCCATAAAAACGAGTCATAAAGATAAAACGGGTGCAATTTAAAAATGATTTGTGTCTGTGTATTTATTTTTCTGTTCTTTTTTTTTGGCATTTTTATTATTATTGTTATATCGTTTTAAATTCATTTTAACGCAACTAGGGAGTAGCTCTCGGATTTAATGGAACCGTCGTGTAATGACCGGGCAAGAAATAAGATATTTGATATTTCCGTTCTTTTTTTTTTGTTTTTTGAACTATTATTCATTTTATCGTTCGACGGATTTACATATAGGTAAGAACGAAGGTAAGAAGAGGATAAAAAAAAATGTTTAGAAATTACGAGAACCTAGCAAAGAGAATTATTTCGTCGGGGGGCCTTAAGGATAAGAGAGTTAGACTCACTGACGTTTCTTCACGCTTTGTGCACAAACGGCGAGGAGGCGAATGGACCGTTCGTCTTTACAGCCACCAGGATCACTCCCCAGCCCTCCATCACCATCTTCGACCCTTGCCATCCTCTTTCATTCTACATACGATTTCCTCTGGTTTCTTTCGGTTCTTCTCACCGAGAACTTTTCTTCCTCTCTTTCTCTCTCTTTCTCTCTCTTTCTTGGTTCTTCTTCTCTTCCTCTTTTTTTATTGCCTATTCGCCTATCTCTCCTCGTCGTTATGTAGTGCAGCCTGGCAGGTATAGCTTACCCGGAGTGAGTCTCGACTGATGCTGCACCCTTGCACTCCCTCGTTGCAAGTGCATCGAGATATTCGCCTCTCTTTCTCTCTTTGTCTCGAAAACGGAGGAAAGAGTGAGAGAGAGCGAGGGAGAGGCAGATGCGAGAGCAAGTGAGTATAAAAGAGCTTGAATCGCGGGTGTTAGCGATGGAATGTAAATACGCCGCGACCAATAGGTTTTATGGTTATTGCACCCGAGATGCACATCTTGTCTACGTATATTTGCGCACTCAATGCATATATATATATATGTGTGTGTGGATGCGTGTGCGAAAAATAATGTTTGACTTCGAGTATCGTACTGGGAACAGCCAATGAGCTACGAGTCAACGTTACATTGATATTAGGGATTCAAAAGCTATTTTATATGGATTTAATAATGTATATATAATTTTTGTTTTTTCTTTCGATCATGTATAAAGGTAGGATAAAGTTCAAAAATATATATTTTCAGATGTATTTCGAAGAACGGAGTCAGAAGAGTCAAGAAGCTGAAAATTGAAATGACATTGATATTTGGGATTTTAAAAAACATATATATTATATATACATATATAATATATCATTTGATATACAATATGAAATATTGTATATTATAGCGTGAGTATAATAAGTTGTATATTATTATAATATGATATATAGTATATATTATATTAGATATACATATATAATATATCATACAATATACAATATAATATATATGTATATTTTTCTACGTATATTTATAAAATTATTGAAAAACATATTTTTTCGTATATATTTCGAGAAACGTAGTCAAAGAAGCCAATAAGCTGGAAGTGGACGTTCCATTGATATTAGGGATTCAAAATCTAACAAAATAGGTGTAGGGAGAACATTGAATAATTTATTTGACATTTTCTTTTTCTTTTTTAGACTTTTTTCGGGTCACTCGGTACGTGCAGGTACAGATGTGTAACAGTTAGAAACTGGGAGTGGTTTTATGTATTTGAGAATCCTGGTACACGCCTCTCGGTTCTTTGCAGAGCTGGGACGTTACGATTCCTTCGGAAATCGAATTGGCCGGTTTGCAAAAAAAACGAAAGGTGGAAGAGTTCTATTCTTCTGTTCCTGATCCCTGAGTGTTATTTCCTGGTCAAACAACGCCGAGACGATGCCGATTATTGGGTCTGGGTGTATCTCCAGCTTCGTCACAGGAGCCCTCGGTTCATTCGATTACGCGTCGAAGCTCGGTTAGCATCGATGAAAGCTAACGAGAAGTAGATCGGCGCGCAGCTGCGCTATTTTTTTTTCTCGTCTCTCTTTTTTTGCTTGTCCAGTATAGATTCGTGGTAATTACGATCGAATAAGGAAGAAAGTTAGCGTGATTTGTGAGTGGTATTACGTCGATTTAACGATTGGTGAACGGGAAGATTTGCTCGGGCTGTTGATTGCGTTTTCATCGCGCCGAGAGACCGGAGGTACTTTACGCGCGTTGCAGATTTCAATTTGCGGATTTACAAGCGATTGCGCTGAGGGGGATACATAAAGTACGGCCAAGAAGGTTTGTTGTCTCTTCTGAGGGATTTAGGGTTGTCTAGAATATATTGATACATCACAATATCGATATATCGATATATTAATACATTGATATATCGATATATCAATATATTAAAACTTTGATATATAGCAGTATCGATATATCAAAATATCGGTATAGCGGAATATAGACATATAAAAAGATTGATAAGGATCGATATATCCATATATTGAAACATCGATATATCGAATAATCGATATATTAAAACATCGACACATCGCTAAATGGGTATATTAAAATACTGATATATTGAAATATCAATATATAAAAATATCGATATATTATAATATCGATATAGGAAAATATCGATATATGACAATACCGGTATATCAAAATATCGATATATTAAAATACTGATATATCAAAATATCGATATATTGCAATACCGATATATCAAAATACTGGTATATCAAAATATCAATATATATATATATATATTCTGGTATATCAAAATATTGATATATTAAAATACTGATATATCAAAATATCGATATATTACAATATCGATGTATCAAAATGTTGATAAACATCGATATCGAATACAGATCGAAATCCCTAGTCTGGCCAATACTCTCGACGGCGTTACACGATTCCAGCCTCCATCAGACCCAAAAGCAGTAATCCAAACGTCAATTTTATCCAACATCCCACAACCTAAACTCCAAAAGTGTCATTAAAAGCATTCTCTCTTTCAAATTCATTTTCCATTGTTTCGACATCGGGATACCACGTGACTCCTTATTCCCAGGCGAACGTTTGTCCTACAGCCGGTAATGGTTCGTGCGACATTCCAATACGGGGTGTAACAATGAGGATTGCCGTTTGGGTACAATCGAAGTCGTTGAAACCACCAACGCACTCGGGCGTTACTTTCTTCATTCCTATCCTTCGGGGACACGTGTACGCGCACGCGCACTCGTACACAGGAACGCGTGTACGATTTAAACGTACGAGACGTTCGAGAGAGAGAGAGAGAGAGACGTTTTGATTTCGCGCGTGTCTGACGTCAGCCAGAGGCGCGCGAGACACACTCTATGCAAATACTGGCACGTCTGCGCTGTTAAGACCGTGCGCGCGCGCAGAAACGCTTGAAAGAAGAAGAGGAGGGGGGGATTCGTTGTGCAAAGATGGGGGGGGGCAGGGAGGGGGGCTTGGCAAGCATACTCGGTGCAGTCGTCGACGGGCAGAGGGGATTCTCGTGTGGCACGTCTCGACACGGCCTTGTAAGGCCACTTGCCTTCCAGGCACAATTGTGCGCGCGAGAGGCTCCGATGCAGTTTCTACCGAGCGGTCGCCGGTAGCCACAGTTGGTACGTGTGCGTTATGACTGTGTGGGTAACACGCGTGCGTTCCGTCGAGAGCTGGGATTCGGTTAATGGATGTGTACATTGATGTTTGGGTTGGGTTTGGGTTTGGGTTGGGTTGGGGTTTGGGTTGGGTTTGGGTTTGTATGGGTTTGAGTTTCATTTTGGTTGGATTTGGGTTTGTTTGAGTATGGATTTGTTTGGGTTTGGATTGGATTTTGTTACGGTTTGTTTGGGTTTGGGTTTAGTTGAGTATGGATTTGTTTGGGTGTCATTTTGTTTGGGTTTGGGTTTAGTTGAGTATGGATTTGTTTGGGTTTGTGTTTAGTTGAGTATGGATTTGTTTGGGTTTGGGTTTTATTTTGGTTAGGTTTGCGTTTGTTCGGGTATGGATTTGTTTGGATTTGGGCTTGATTTTGTTTGGGTTTGGATTTCATTTTGTTTAGGTTTGGGTTTAGTTGAGTATGGATTTGATTAGGTTTCATTTTGTTTCGTTTTGGGTTTGTTTGGGTTCGGGTTTAGTTGGGTTTGGGTTCGTTTGGAATTAATGAATGAATACATTGACTTTTGGCTTTTGTATTCGATTGGGTTGTATGGTTGCTTGTTTGGGTTCGATTGGGTTGTAGGGTTCGTTGGTTTTGGTTTGTTTGGGTTATCCAAAGAAACCTCCTCGATTTGAGACACCCTGTACAAATACGTTAAAAGTTGAAATAATAAAAGAAAAAGGAAATAATCCAATAGCAAATACGCCTCCACTTGTCCATTTCGTCGTTTTTCGTTGTTGATAAATTTTCTACTCGCGTTTCGATTCTCGTGTGTTTGTTTGGGTTTGCTTTGCTGCCATCGGAACACGTAACGATCGTATATACGCGTACTTAAATATAGGGTAAATAGAGATCCGATTGGAATTGAGATAGAGGGCAGTTAAATTATCAGGATTCGATGATCCGGGCTCGCACGTAAACGAGAATGCAAAGGAGAATATCTCTATCGGAGATATCTCTATCTTACTTTCGCCCCCCCCCCCCTCTTTCCATCACCCCGCGAAAACGAGAATCTTCGAGATCACGCGGCGGGATCTTCAAAAAGTCCGGGACAAAATCTTGATTCGCAGTCTCGAAGCTGTCGCTAGATAATTTGTTGTATTTTTTTTTTTGTTTTTTGTTTTTTTTTTTCTCGTCGATCCACGGTGCACGTAACATCACGAATCCACGTGTAACTGCGATTATTGATTTCCATTTCTTGTTTCTTTCGTTTCCAGCGCGTAGGAAAATCGCGATCTCGGAGCAATTACGAGGCGGTCGCGAGGCGACGAGGCAAAACCCGAGCCGTTTATTACGACGGCGAAGAGAGATAGAGAGTAAGAGATGTTTATTCCGTACCCTGGAAACTATGTACTCTCAAGAGGTACCTACCGTCTTTCAAAGTATTCGCGCTACCGAAATGAAAACGGTAATTAACGAAGAAGATACAGTGTTAGGAATAATTACATTTTATATAATATTATTATATGATATATTAATATATATTATATTACGTTATATTATATTATATTATATTATATTATATTATATTATATTATATTATATTATATTATATTATATTATATTATATTATATTATATTATATTAT
>JAPYZJ010004136.1:0-14359 GCA_030522765.1 Ophioninae sp. B BG-2022a | reverse complement strand
TGAAAAAAATTAATTTTTCCATTTTTATGAACATTACGAGATTTTTATAAACGAAAATCTTGCTCCGTTCATTCTTTCGTAAGCTTTGATCAATCGGGACAAAAAAACCGCTCGATAGATCGATTTGCCGTTTCACAGGCCTATTGCGGGTACATTGCGGTATAAAAATCTCTAAGCGCCGTAGCCTCCACATCAATATTAGTGAAAATGCGGTCGAAAATGACACATGTGGATGCGCTGAGTTGAGCCCCGGTCCAAACTTCGAGCGGCGAGGAACACGACTTCATGTGGATCCTGAACGACGAGGAAGATGCAATACTAATGTACTATAACGAGGCAAAATTCAAGCTCGTTACATTCGGCTCGGTCCAATACTCACAAGGCGATTCCTCGGGGCCAAAATAGAAAATTGCGTCTTTATTAATTATTTATATTTTTGTACACATTATTTTATGTACCACACCTCGGACGGGAGAGCTAAAGTAGCCATCATTGGACAGCGAGCTACCGTTGCGACGACGAACATCGCATTGAGATAACGAAGGAATCGGCAGAGATTTTCCCGCATGACTCAAAACTGTCTTCGAGGAGCCCTCCTCTATTCTAACGTGTCGTTAGTGGATGATGATCCCGCCCTTCCAACGAGGAAAAAGAACATCGTTTTCCCAGCGTCGCTGCCTCAAGATGGAGCTCAAGAATTGATTGGAATGGCTGAACAACACATTAAAATATGAGGTTTTCTAAGCGGGGATTGAGTACCGCGAAGAGATCGTTCGTCCGTTATCACATGTCCCGTAGCGCTACTGCGTTGTGAGTGATCGGCCTGGAAACCGTCACATGCCGTGAAGGTTCGAGCGTTCTCGAATTTTGGGAAATCATCGCGATTAGACAGGCGTAGGGATGTCGCTAACGAGAGCAGGAGAGATACCTTGCTCGAGGCACTTTCCGTTGAGTTTTGGAGCGAGCTGGATCGTGGATCGATATCCCGGATACCGCGCGAAGAAAATTTCGAGCCGAACACCCGACTCAGAAGGGAAGATTCCGAACCATCGGCGAGCTCTTTCGTCCGAGGGCCTAATTGGAGTAGTTCGCGTATTTTTGTTTGTTGTGAATTTGGATAATATTTTGTTGTTGAATATTGTTGTGAATTTGTTGTGAATATTGTTGTGAATTTGAATAATCATTCGTCGTGTTCACATTCCAGACGCGGGAATAAAATTGTGTTGGCGCATGCCCCGGTTTCGGCGGTTCCTGCGGAGTCGCGGCCGTGTCTTCGAGGTCGGTGAATTTAGGAATTGGATTGTGTAAAAGCCGCGAGACGTGCACGCAATTCCTTTGCCCGTTAGCAAACCGGTAGCCGTGACAATCTTTGCAAAATTAATAAATGAGATATTAGAGTCGTGAATACGCCTTGGGACTAAAGCCCACGGGGTGTCGCCGTTCGTTGCCGTCGTACGCGGGATATGTTTACGTGAGGGCGATTCTGATATCGCCAGGGAAACAATCGCAGTGGATTTTGGTACTTGAGTTTTTGGAACGATTTTCTTTCCCAGGGTTCTTATTAAAGTTCGCTATCGTAAGCATTCCCGTGACGAGTCGATGTGTGTGTGTGTGCGTGAGTGTACGCGTGTATACGAGAAAGAGTACCATCCCGATTACATTAAAAATGTCGGAATTGATTTATGATAAAATTCATTGCATTCTGGGACGAGAGGTTTCCTCCAAGCGCTTCGGTTTTCCCTCTCTCAAAACATCATTATTATTACAATAGAGTAAGCTTTTTCGGTTCCCGGATATATTGTTTTGTAAAATGCATTTTCTGTTTGATTCCGAAATACTGACGTTGATCCGACCCAGCCCGTCTCCGGGATTGGAGAGCGGGAGCTAGCCGTCAGCTAATCAACCTTGTCTAGTTTTCTCTGGCGTGTTACGCGCCTGGCGCCCATCCCGCAAGTGAAAAATAAAAGGAGACAATTATCGCGACGTTTAATGATCCGACGTTGAGGGTACTTATGTGGGAAAATTTGGTATTAAAATTTCCGCTACAGTACTAGCATAGCGACCCCGAACTGGCCGAAAAAAGACGGACACTTCAGACACAGAAGAACGAGCGAACGCGAGACGAGAGCCAATGCATGCAAGGTTTCACGCTCGAGGGCGAGGCGGTGTATCGCCAACGGTATGGTGGTTTGCGCTAACAAGGAGCAGTACCGCAGTCGGATTTTTGTAATTTTTCGTACTCATGGTACGCGAAGTTCAGAGCTTGAATATTAATATCCCACAGCAGTTCGACGCCATACCCAGAAATTTTCAACAAAATTGACTTTGAAGTTTTCGAGCGCACTCCTATCCTACAAAGATGCAACGATACTCGAACCGGGCTCGTGGCGTACCCGGTAGCGCTCGAATCTCGTAATCGCGGGGTCGCTGGTTCGAGTTTGACTTCGAAATATTTTTCTTTTTTCTTTTTTTCTAATGAAAAAACGCAAGTCATATTTTTAATTATGTCTTGATTACAAACATACATTTTGACGTATTAATATTGATAACCAACAACATTTTTATGATGAAAATGAAAAACGTCGGGTAAGTAATTGAATACTTCATTATTCGGCTTGTATCCGTTTGTTTTATACATCGGGTGTAATGTTACACGAGCCAGAGTGATAACCATCGTAAAAACAAGGAAAACCGTAATTTTCACGGTATCTCGTACACCGTACAAACGCTGCATTGTTACATTCGCAATTTTTTTCAATACATCGATCAGAAAACAAACTTCATTCACGTTCATGAAGAATTCTCTTTGATCGCAAAGTTTCGAAGCAAACCACGCATATCTGATCATGTTATTGAAGACCGGAGAAGACAACTGATGATGAACAGTAGAATGAATTTTTATGCGATCTCCTTTATCATTAATTTCACGTCCTTGTTCAATCAGATAGGCGCAGTTCTACAGACGCTGTATGAAATTTTCTACTTGGCGGTAAAAATACACGTCACAAGGTTGCACTAATGGAGTGCATTTTGGTGGAATTACCTGCACCGTGCAAGTAGGCAGACGTCTGTAATTTCGAAACACCTCATTGTACATCACGGTATCGGTTTGGCCTCCCCAGGAATCGATAATTAAGAAAAACTTTTCTTTTTTTACGTAGGGTTTCAAAACGTTGATTAAAAAATCTTTGTATACCTTTGTAGTCAATTTTCCCGATTTCGATGACGTGACTACGACGTTTCCGTATTTTTTTAGGTACTCGTCGACTGATTTTTGAACTCTGGGACCAAATGAACCTGTCGTTTCTTGTAGGCATATGGACAACAGGGGCAACAATTTTCTTGATCGGGCGACAGAATACTGCGCAGTATTGGAATGGCCGACTTTATTCGTATTCTGCCGCTTTACCAGCACTACTTTTGATCTCTTCGCCGCCTAAGTTCTGTCGAACGTCGACTGGTATTGGCATCCTGAAAAAAATAGGAAAGGAATAAATTGAAAATACTATATACGAAAGTCTACACAAATTTATTATGGAAAATGAGAACAAATTTTGAGTACCTGTTTGGTCTGTATTAATGACGAAATCGGGACCAAACTTTGGTATGACATCACGAGCCTGGGTACGAAAATCTTCTGCAGCAGCCAGGATTTCATCCCGTGTTGCGGTTTCTCTGTCCGTTACAAACTTCGTGATTTTTTTTTGGCAAATTCGATGTCTCCGTTTAAATTTCACAACCCACCTATCGGAAGCTTTGAAATCAACATTTTCAAATTGACTCGCAGCCGATAAAGGCCGGGTTACAACCTGTTGGTTGTTCTGTCGCTCTTCCTCAAAGCGATCGTAAGTCCACAAATCGATGGTCGCGTATTTGTCTGTCATGGTTCCTCCGCTTTTTACATGTTTTTCGCATTTTGGCAATTTCTCCATGCGCTTGAATCGGCTGTACCCGTTTTTTTGCAGAACTTTTAGGCTCCATGTAGGATGTGCTCGAACTATATTGATAAGTTTCCTTATATAATCTAGAGGAATATTGTCCGTGTACGATTTCGCCCTTTTCTCCTCTGGTTCATAATTTTCAGAAGAATCTTCGTTGTCATATGCAGGTCGTCAAAAGAGTATTCTTTGTCCAACTCAAACAGCATAATTAGTTATTCATCTGCTACAAACTTTTTTTCGTGTAAAGTTTTTACTGTATAATGGAGCAAGTCTTCTGCTAATAACATTCCCTCTTCAGTAATTACCTCCGATGGTGTTTGTGCCACAAGATCATTTTGTGTGAGAATTTGCTCGTGATATACGAGGGCATCCTTCCATCGTAATCTTGAAACTTCACTGCACAAAGAATATTCAATATCATCTTCTGCCGTCGAAGGCCAAGGCACCTCGTCGTCTCCCACGCCCGAAAGTTTGAGATTTTTTTATCGAACATTCGACAAAATCGTGCACCACGCCGAAAAACAGTACTTGCTGCTTCGAAAACCAACGATCGAATGCTACTTCAAACAGGCATTCCTTGCGGTAGACGCCGTATCCCTTACACCCGTTCTGGAATTCCCAGAAATCTTTTGTGCACAAGCAGCTGTGCCTGCTGCGCAGGTAGTTGATCAGGACAAAGGCAAACCATGTACGCTGAACTGTTATTCACAATATCGACGGTTGCCAAAGCAAGCGTTATATTCACATATTTCAACATTTATACATCTATCTATATTACTATTAATCTACAAGGGCGTTTCGGTAAATATTATTACTGGATACTTTCACGTCGTCAATTCGCAATTTCAAGCAAGAGATAATCAAAAATAAGACTCATTGACAATTATAATTACATATATATGAATTAGCATAGATTTTCTGATTTTTATCCCGGGATTATTTATTTATGATTTTGTGAATATCCACCTATTGTTATATATAAATGATATATGATCATATATGCGAAAATATATAATTATGTATAACTATAATGAAGTTTGTACATAAATAACTATATATGGATTTTGTCCATATATAAATATATATAGATATATTATATTAATTATATATAATATGTGATTATATACAACAAAAATTTATCGGATATTAAAATGACGGAGTATGCGAATTGAAAAAAAAATGAAAGAAACAATTTTCGAAGTGAGACTCGAACCAGCGACCCCGCGATTACTAGACTCCTGCGCTACCGGGTACTCCACGAGCCCGGTTCGAATAACGTTGCATCTTCGTGGGATAAGAATGCGCACGAAAACTTTAAAGTCAATTTTGTCGAAAATTACTAAATATGGCGTCGAACTGGTTTGGGATATTAATATTCGAGCTTTGAACTTCGCGTACCGTAAGTAAGAAAAATTACAAAAATCCGACTGCCGTACTGTCTCCTTGTGATTGGTACTCCGTGCTATGCGGAAGAGCCTGCTACTGAGCTTCCATGACTTGAGAGCACATCCTGGGGTGGAGCGGACGGTTGCGAGGATGAAACAGCATTATTACTTCCCCAGAATGAAGGGGTACGTGAGGTGGCACGTTGGGGCATGCACGGCATGCCTGAGGTTCAAACCCAGCGGAGAGCAATAACCAGGCGAGAAGCACCCCATACCTTCCGGAAGTCGACCTTTGAGGTGGTCCACGCCGATCACCTGGGGCCCGTCGTCACCAGCGGTCGAGGCAACAAATTTATATTTGCTCTGGCGGCCACCATTACGAAATACGTCATACTGAAGGCTATCCGGAATACCAGCGCGAGGGCGGTACTAAAACATCTTTGAGGACTTCGTGGAGACGTGCGACGTACAATTCGCCCAGGCGAATAATCTCGGACAGGGGAGCGTGCTTCACAGCGAAGCAGTTTCAAACGTCCTGCCAACCCCATGGTAACCAGCACACTCTGAACTCGCCACGGCATCCGCAGGGAAACGGGCTTGTGGTAATGTGCAACGCGACGATATTGACGGCGGTCCGGGCCAGCCTGGAGTCCGACAACGGGGAATCTTGGGATCGCGGACTACTCAGATTGCAGGGCAACCTCAACGAAACGGGGAATCCAGTACCAAGCGTGACCCGATCGATATGCTGTTAGGCTACATGTCGGAGCGACACGAGGGACCGCTGCTTCAGGCGACGCGGGAAGGCCACGAGTATTCCGAACGGACAGCTCGCAAAAACGCGGCATGACAATGTCTGGTGGAAGCCCAGCTGCGCATGAAGCGGTATTACGACAAAGGACAACGGTACCAAGTCCAGCATTATATGGGCGACATCGCCTAAATGAAGGCGGCTAACGTCGCAGCTGGCGAGTCGACGAAGCTGAAGCCATGATACCGCGGACCATCGTTCATCACCGCCGTATTACCAGCAGATACGTACTGTGTATGTGACCGGGGATATCGCACGAAGGGCGGCCACATGAGACCACGGCGCATGTGACCCAATTTAAGTTGTGGAAACCTGCAAAGGACGAACGCGACGACAATGAGGACGAAAATCACGACTCGGACGGCGAGAACCTGCCTCCGGAAACCGACGGAGAGGCACAGGTGGCGAATGACGCCTCAAATGATTGAGGGACCAACGACCTTTCAGTTGACGAGGGGAATCAGCGACAGCGATGTCGACCAGCCTGGTGGGACGGTTACGTACCGGAGTAGCAGTGGGATACGCAACACTCGAGAAGATTGGCTTATCGGCATGCTCGAGGACGAGCACCACGGAAGATTGCCGGGTGTGGTGAACCAGCCACACCAAGTAAAAACATAAATCTCGCGCGGAAAAACGGCTCACAACGACCCGCATGACAGCGGGCATCTCAAGAAACGGCCGGGTAGTAACCAGCGGTGCGTGGGCACTCAGCAGACGGACGCCACGCGAGCTGGCGTAAAGTGGGTCACTTGCGTTTAGGAGCTCGAATTGTAAGGGTGCCGCGAGAAAGTGAAAGAGAGCGATTGTGTTTTGGAGTGCCCACCACGCGGTCGGTCAGGGCTTTACGGCCCGCGAGTACTCCCCGTTGTCACGTGTAGTCAAACGAGACTAACTAATCAAGGAATCATTGTGAAGCTTCTGAGTTCGCAAGTCCTAAAGTCATAACCATTGTAATAATACTTGTAGCGTAGTTGTAATAAATGTGTGTGGTGTGTGTGCATGGAGTGCAGATTCAGCGTGGTGTGTACTGAAAAAAAAGGAAGAGAAAAGAAAAAGAAAGTGTTCCGAGTGGTATTGTGCACGCCTTGAGGCGACACACCAAATAAACAAGCATACTCTTCCTGCGCACGACAGCAGTACGTGTCCAGATTTATTGAAAACAGATCAATAAGATTAAGGGGAAGGAGATAGCGAGTAATTTCCTTTACCACGTGAAGTGTAGCGGATGTCACAAAGTTGGACATTTCGCCAAAGATTACGGATCAAACGCATCTTCTTACGGAAGATATAGCCTGCCAGCTCCATCAAAAAGTGTGCATGAAATAAATATTACTTGCAGTTATTGTAAAAAACCTGGACACGTATTGTAATGGGTATCCGCGGTTAACAAAATCGGAAAAGAGGCAACGGCAAAAAAACCCCTTGCATCTAATTAACAAAAAGAAAGATAATCCGATGGCTCGATATAATAAAAAGAAATAATTCAGAAAGAACATGGGACACGGAAACTCAACCTGCGGAAGTCCCTACCAGAAGTTCAATACGTGCCGGTTACAAGGCCAAGAAAAATAAATTAATATTGTCGGTCGCCAGGCTTTATCTTTAAAGGCAAATCCGAAGAAAACGGAAGGAAAGCCGAAAGAAGACGACAAAAGAATAATAAGGAAATACTTTTCACACGGGATACACGGGGCACTCGTCACGGCACTGTCACGTCGGGCGATACTTTCGAAGAGAACGAGAGGAAGCAAAACGAACGCTTTTTCCGCGTTAGTACGCACTTTACCGCAAGCGGAGGGCTTTTCATTTCGCCAACGATTTCCGAAGGACGACGCCGACGCACGGAAAGATGGGAGACAAAGGAATATTGACACTTGCGTAGCGGCGAGAACCGCGTCCAAGCTCGTCGCGGAGGGAAACGAGAGTCGGTACTTACTCGTGCTGACTTTTTGATCTACGATGACAATTCGTAATGGACGCTTTCGAATTCTAAAAACTTTTTTGCCGAATTTCCAAAAACCCAAAGGCTATGAAGATGAGTGAGGGTGCGCTTGAGACGGTGATCTGTGGCTCAATGGCGGACGGCGTCGGCTTCGTCCGCATGCTCGCCAAAAGTTTTCTAAAGATCGGCGTCCCCGTGTTCAACAATTCGGAGATGGACGCCGCCGTATGGCCACCCCAGCGATCTCCTGCCATTGATTAGTGGACAAGTTTCCGATCGATGGCGGGAACTCGTTCTTATCGCCTGGGTACATGACTGATGTCCCAGGGCTGCCGGAGGTGCTCGCCGCGGCCGGCCCGTCGCCTTCCGGCCGAATTCTGTTCGATGCCGCCACGCGGTCATCGGTTTTCGCCTGTCGATCTTGCCGTATTGTCACCACATGTGTCGGACGAAGTGAAGGGGGGGGGGTGTCGTCACTGGATGCACGCAGTTACCTACATCTAACACAATTATTCTTAAGAGTACGCCTGGTGCCGCGACGAGGATTGTGGTGGGGCAGCCATCTCCGTCGCACCCTCGGGGTCTCCTTGTGACAAGACGTCACGGCATATTGAGATTGCCAAACAAGGACAAGGAAATGGATATCGTCAAGGACAAGGAATCGGATATCAACAAAATCGTACAACAAACTATCAGCAGGGTCGAGGTATTAATTATCACAACATAAATGAGCCGCCAGGACACCTGATTCAGTATCACTGGAGTACAGAAAAAATAGACAAAGAGAAGACAAGCCTAAAAAGAAAATCGCAACGACAGCATTAAAAGGAAAACAATTGAGTCATTCGCGCTCAACGCAATAACGACGGCGATCGAAAATGAAAAGAGCAACGTAAACAAAAGAAATAAAAATCAACTACAGGGCCGTCTAAAGGAAAAATAAAAGGAAAAGAATAAAGTCGTACTGGATTCGACGAATAATTCGGAAGAAGCCGATAGCAAATTCCACATTGCATCTCCAAAAGCAACAATAAAAATTCTCCCATAAAAAGGAGATACCGGAGCTCAATATCGAATCATAAAAAAGAGTATGTTAAAAGAAGTTACTGAAATAAAAGAAGAAACGGTTGAACGAAAAGGAATTAGAGGAAAATAATTCTACGCACATTGCAAGGTCATGCTTGCCCTCCACACACGTGCTATAAACTTAGAACATAGATTCTACGTAATAGATGACACAGTACCGTTAGACGTAGACGGAATGCTGGGTTTAGATCATATGAGAGAGTCTTCTATCTTAGTCGAAAGATACATAAAAATATATAGGCAACTGATTCCCATGCTAGATGGATCAAAGAATATAAAATTACCTCGGAGAACTGAGCGAATGCTATATGCGAAAAGAATGACGGTACGAATAGGATGCGTAGCCGCAAAAGAAATACAACCTCGAGTAAAAATAGGCGGAAGTTACGTCCAACCAGAAAGAAATTCCTGCCTCGTATTAGTGAGAAACATGCGCGATAAAGAAATTGAAATAGAAAGGCCGACGGTAAAAATCGAAGAAATAAAAGATGAACCTCCAAAAGAAGTAAAAAAGAATCAACGTCGCAGAAAGTGAAGAAAAAATTAAAAGGAAAGAAAAAAATATAGCAAGAGATAAAAAGAGATTCGAATTTAAATCCCGAGGGGGAAAAATTTCTGCGCGAATCTTCCCATAGATATGCTCACATTTTCCATATGGAGGATAAAAAGCTTGGGTGCACCGTTATAGTAGAGCACCGCATAAATACACGGCAAGGGACAACTCCAGTAAAAATTCGTCCTTACCGATTACCAAAAGTATATAAACAAGAAGTGATGGCGCGCAAGAGCCCATGGAATGCTCCTCTACTCGTCGTTCGAAAAAAGCCAGACGCCGATGGAAACATACGAAAGAGAGTGGTAGTCGACTTCTAAAGGTTAAACGAAACAACGGAAGGAGACTCGTACCCGTTGCCCAATATTACCGAAATATTGGACTGAATGGGACGTGTAAAATATTTGACAACCCTTGATTAGGCATCTGGAATGAATCAAATTCCAATGGCCGAAAAAGACAAGGACAACACTGCTTTCTCCACTCCGCTTGGACATTACAAATACAATCAAATGCCATTTGGATTAAAAAATGCCCCACCAACCTTCCAAAGATTGATGGACGCAGTACTTGCTAAAACCAGGTGGCAACCGCGAGCGAGAAATAGGTCGGGATGAAAAGCGACGCAAGTGCGAGTGAGACGACAAGCGACAGCGAAACAGAGAAGGAAATAGAAGATCGAGAATGCCCGAGTGAGAAGGAGCGAAATACGATTCTGCGAGAAAACGACGACACTCCTCTGGGTGGTCACAATGGAATAAAAAGGATGACAAAGAGCTTAAAATAAAAATACAACTGGCGTGGAATAAATAAAGACATAGAAAGTTATGTTAAATTATGTGACAAATGTCAAAGAAATAAAACCATGCTAAAGAAAAAAGCTCCAATGATGATTACAGACACACCGAAAAAACCATTCGACAATTGTGCAATCGATATAGTAGGCCCCTCACCCGAGTTCGAATCTGGGAACAAATATATCCTGACTTTTCCAGATTTATCAACAAAATGCAGCGCAGCAGTACCATTAAAATATCAAAAAGCAAAGGAAGTATCCAAGGGATTTGCAACGCAAATTATTCGGAAATATGGCACACCTAAAGGAAGTATTGTCCGATCAAGGAACAAATTTCGTAACCGGAACCTTTAAGGAAATGTGTCAATTGTTTCGCATAAAAAAGATCCAAACAACCGCATATCATGCACAATCAAACGGAGAAATAGAACGTTTACACCAAACACTCGCTGAATACCTGAAACGTTTCATAAAAGAGGCTCAAACGGATCGGGATGAGTGGTTGCCATACGCTATGTTTACGTATAACACGACTCCACAACCATCGACAGGATTTACACCGTACGAGTTAGTGTTCGGAAACATAGCCGATTTATCGACAGCAGTCAAGGAAGCACCTTGAAAAACGTACTCATACGACGACTACGTTTCTGACCTATGCGAACGGCTGAGAGCCACGTGGCAGATGGTAAAGGGAAGATTGGAAAAAGGAAAAGAAAGGGCAACGGCGGGCCGTGAGGTTTCAGCCGGTGCAACGAAGTACTGACCCGGCGATCGAGTTCTCTTGCAAGACTCTACAATACGCCGAGGCCGCTGCCCTAAACTGTCCCCCAAGTGGACAGGGCCTGACGTCATACCAAGCAGAGGCTCCGACGTGAACTGCACTATCGGCCGTAGGAGCAAGGCTGTGCCGGTACATGCGGGCCACATCAAGCCCCACGTTACCCACTAGCCGATAAAGTAGGGGCCGTATCGCACGGAATGCACGAGGCCTCACCGCGACGAACCCCACGCGAATAATAATAATAATAAAAATAATAATTTTTTATATGTATATAAAAGAATAATAAATAAAATAAATGCAACACCAATATAAACAAGGTAAGAACTGATCCGTTGACCGTGGGGGCTACGCCGCGGCTAGCGGCCAGCGGGTCGGGCGGTCCCGGGTTCAAATCCCGGTAGCGGTCGAGATTTTTCTTCGAAATTTTTCGATGGATCTCGTTCCGCTGCCGGGAGGTGACCTTGGGACCGGCTGTACTGGCATAGGTTTTCCGCAGTTTCCCTATGACCATGCCAGAAATGGCACGGTGAATACGGTACAGAGGGGGTAAGTCGGCTGTGGCCGCAAGGGGGGACGGGAGGAAGCAAGGTGGGGGAAATAAGAGGAAACAAGGTGGGTGAAGGAAGAGGAATCAAGGTGGGGGAAGTAGGAGGAATCAAGGTGGGGAAGAAACAGGAGGAAAAACGAGGTGGGAAGCCGTAAAAACCCGGAAGGGTGTACGGCGTGGTACAACAATAAAAAAAAAAAATAAAAGATCGATGTTTTAAAAAAACTATCCCAGTGATGGGTAGAATACGCAGTTTTCGTTTTCGTTAAGGGTCTTTAAATAATGTGTATAAAGGGTTTAACCCTTTATATACATTATTTACGATTACGATTTATGACGTATTAAAAAAAAACTCCTTACAAGATCTTGTTCAAACCAATTTTCGGTGGAAGTTTGCATAGCAATGTACATCATATATTTTTTTCTATATCATTCTCTTATTTTAGAAGTTACAGGGGGAGGACACACATTTTACCACTTTTTAAGCGTCTCTCGCGCAAACTATTCAGTTGAGAAAAAAATGATGTTAGAAACTTCAATATCATTTCTAAGGACCTATCCACAGATACCTTACACGTACGGGTTCGATATAAAACAATTTTGAGTTTCAGTTTTAAGTATGGGGGCCCCCCTTAAAAAATTTTTCTTACTATTTTTCTATGAAAATCTTAATGCGGTTCACGCTATACATCTACTCACCAAGTTTCAACAGTATAGCTCTTATAGTTTCAGAAAAAAGTGGCTGTAACATACGGACGGACAGACAGACAGACAGACATGACGAATCTATAAGGGTTCCGTTTTTGCCATTCGGCTGCGGAACCCTAAAAAGAGAATATTATATCCGATATAAAATATTGAAAATGTTGAATTTCATAATATGCATAACTGTATGCAAATGGGAAATTTATGTATTATGTTTATGTCATGTAGCAACAGAAAAAAAGAGAATAACACAATTATTGTAAGCCGAGCGACTACCGAAGACAAGGTTACAGGCATCCACCTGTTCCGGATGAACATCACCGAAATGAGGAATTTTGTCTTCCGGAGGGAGGAGGAATGTCGTGCCGCGAAATTAATGGAAACTTCCACTGGCATGTAGCAGCTAGATTATTGCTGATGCACACAGTATGCAAATACCGTATAGTATAAGTCCTGATGGATCGGTTCCGGGTACCACAAGTTGGCCCGAGTGAATTGAGCAAGTAAAAACGCCAAACCACCATCGAACGATCGATTAGGAAATCCGAGCTTACAATTAGCCGGACCAATTATTAGAAGTCAGTCTTCGGCCAGAAGCCGGAGCGGTCAGGGTAAGGCAAACCAAAAGAATTGTACATTTGTTGCCTAGTTTAAAAATAAAAATAATTTGTTGAAGTTTGGTACAACTCCCGAATTGCGGATGTACTCTTATTGAAGAGAATTCCCTACCAACTCGCCTTTGAAATACTGGCCCTTGCTGCTATCAAGCAATGCAGTAAAATGCCTCCACATACTCCGCGGGCACAACGCATCCTTAGCATAATTTATCTATAGCGTAAGGGAGCCACTCTTGTCCAGTGCGCATTTTATTAGAGGGGCGTACAGATGTAGGTTAGGCCTGGAGGCTTTCCACCTCATTAATGAGAATATTGGAAATACGTTTATCTATTTTGATGGAGCGTAGCAGTTAGGTGCCGTGGGAACTCTCGGGCGCATCCCCTTTCGTCACTTCTTAACTTTTCGACCGGATTGATGGAAACCTTCCGGGACCTAAGCCTAGGCCTCGGTCGGTCCTTGCATGATTTCGTGTTTTGACATTTTTGAGAAGTTGGGCCCCCCAGTGTCCGATGCAGTCATCGAATATACGAAATGGGAAGCCGCATTAGGAGAGTTTGTGATGCTCGAGTTCTATCAATGAGCGTCATTTTAACCATAGAGTGTCATAAAATTAGGGATGGCTTTGAGAATCTGTCAAGGGATGAGAATATTCTTATCGAGCTTATTTTAATGCTCGAGGTTTCGTGACGGACCGTGGGAAAAATTGGTTTCGTCGGAGTTCAATCTGCCTCCTGACGTGACCCTTCAAAATGGAATAATCATGTGGTCTTGTATTTCCTGAGAAAAAGTATTGGCTCTAACATTGAAGATTTTGTAAATTACATTTTTTAGACATCGAGGAACTGTTGTAGTGTGGTTTCG
Source organism: Ophioninae sp. B BG-2022a (assembly GCA_030522765.1). NCBI lineage: Eukaryota > Metazoa > Arthropoda > Insecta > Hymenoptera > Ichneumonidae > Ophioninae sp. B BG-2022a. The sequence goes on along the minus strand of JAPYZJ010004136.1, from coordinate 327 downwards.
TGATTCATACAACTACGCGTAAAAATTGAATCGACATATAGAGGCATAGCAATGGATTTCACGAAAAGACACGTAAGAATCTTCGATTTCATGAAAATATGATTCAATAGTTTCGCTTTTTCAAATACAATAAGATTATCGTGTTGATATATCAAAATGGCATGTATTTTTCCATTCAATAAAAAGTGTTTCTACTGCTGAGTAATAAGTATACGTATCGAATGTAAATTTTTTTTTTTTTTTTATTATAACTTTGCCAGTGTTAACTATAAGCTGCTATCAATATAGCATTAAATAGTTGGTTTATATTATTACAATGTTTGAATT
>JAPYZJ010004135.1:0-14364 GCA_030522765.1 Ophioninae sp. B BG-2022a | reverse complement strand
GGATAAAAATTTATTGTTATATCTCGGATGGAAGGCGAGAAAAAAAAATTTTGAAAATTTTCCGCGTTTTTCACTCTCTAGACTAGACACCTACCTTAACTGCTCCTTGGGCTTCTCCACGGATGCAATTTACACGAAGGAAGCGGTTTTGCAAAACGCGAAATAAGGTTAGAAAGGAAAGAGAAAAAAAACATCAACAACAACAAGGGTATCGGCAAGTGTTGACGCTCGCAACTGGGAAGGAGAGAAACGTCCATTAACTTATTACGACGGGAGAAAGAGGTACACAGTGGAGGACCGATAACTGGTTTGCCGGAAGAGATATTCGCAGTTATGGGTCGGCGTATACGAGTCGTCGCAGATATCGATTCAATGCTCTCCCGTCACATTTTCCTTCCCTCGTTTTTTTCGTTTCTTTTCATTTTTTATTTCTTTAATTTTTTTTACTATATGTACACTCGCGAGAAGACAATTCGCCGACAGGTGAACAGCGATAATTGTGCATCGCGTCTGTACCCTGCCAAATCTGATAAACTCTTTGATAATTAGTCGCAAGTTTCTTGGACTCGGACAAGCACCGAATTTTGAAAAGCTCCGAGGTCTCTACGAAAGGTGTCGCCTCAAATTCTAATTTGTGAAATATATGGATTATAATTACAAGTAGAATGAACCTTTGCAAAATCAGTTACTTCAAAATCTAAAAGTCGTATATGCTTGTCGTAAAAGTCGTAAAAAAGTGTAAACCTTGCTAGCTAGGTTAGCTAGGTAGGTTCCATAATAAAATTTCCATTAAAAAATCGTGTTTTTAGCAGTTTTTTACGATTTTTTCACGGAAATTTTGGGTTTTGGGGGAAATAAATGATAGATTCGTCCTCAGGGGATCAAATTGCATCAAAATAGACTATTGAAAAAAATATTACAAATCCAATTTTTTTTGGATTTTAGGGCAAGAAAAGTTTTTTCACTCAACCGTCGATAACTTTTTTTCCTTTAGGATTTGGATCTTCACTCTGTGCTCAGTCTCTTCGTTATGATTTTCTCTTAAAAATGCTTTTTCAATCATTAAAATATGATGATTTTTCGATTTTTGGCAGAATTTCAAAGTTGGACCATTGATTTTTGCAAATTTTTCCATACATACCCCTTTGCCTCTTTTTTTCGATTTTTTAAGTGGACTTTCCGGGAAAACTATAAGAGATATCGATATAATTCCAACGCTATTATTTAAGTCAGGCAAAAAACTTTTCCAAACTCACCCAATAAATCTCCATAGCATATAATAAGCTCACTCTACGACCTTTTGAAATCTCGTGATTTTTGAGATTCCGGAAAGGGGCTGGGAAAGTCGAAAAAATTTTTTTTCCGTTTTTACACTCTTCAAAGGGTCTGTTTAATCGGAAATTTTCCGCTGATTACGAATATGCCCGAAATTTTTCCAAAAGTGCAAAATTAGACTGGGAAAATGCTAAAATCTTTCTAGAATATTTTTTCGACATTTTTCCCTAGAAATGGAGAGTTCAATGCAAATTAAATTGTGGATTTATCTTCAAGGTATAAAAATACATCGTCATGGAGCTGCGATATAAAACTAAACCTCTAAATATAATAATTATTTCGAAGCTAAGCCCGCTTCCGGGCGCGCCTGATTGGCTGCCTTTCAAAATTAATAAAAATTCAGGCGTTAATCCGGGAACCGTACATGCTTGTATCAATCGACTCAGAATTTCACGCCCAACTCCCCATTTCATGGATGACATTCTTACGTGGGACACCCTGTATAGGTGAAATACACGAGTTAATTTTGTCTCTATTAAGCTTAAAAAGTAGTCTAATACAGCAGTTGGTAATTTTTTCAATTTCTCTTACCATCATCTACATATGTTTTTATAAATACATTTGTTGTCTTATTTAAATACAACAACAAAAAATAATTTTTCTCAATTATTTAATCACTAAAAAAAAATTTGTCTTCAATTATTCAATTCCCAAAACAATCTCATTTTTTTCTGTAATTCTTTGAACGTTATAAAAAATGTAATCTTTTAAAAATAATAATTAGAGGCTTCCATTCTCGTTGAAAGATATTTACAATGCTCTGGTGCCCGGGATAAAACGCGTCACCGTAAACTTAGTTTGTGCGCGAGAAAGACGCAGCTGCGAAATTCAATGTTCACGAGGTTGGAAAATTTGCGGTTTCCACCACTTCGGGGAAACGTAGAAATTTCGTTTCCGAAGGGCGAGTTGGAGATTCCATTAGGTAGTAGTCGGGAAATTTCGAAAAACGAATCGACAACGGTAATACCCAAAAACTCAATTCACATTGAGTTAAAAAATAAAAACTTTACTATTTTATAAATCGATTGCCAAATGTAACAAATCAGTCTATTTATTTAAAACTTAGTCTAATCAATTCCTTTATCTTAGATCTTGGTGACATAAATTTTTCAGAATTTACAACGATTAAGTACCATGTGTTTAGAAACAACAAAATACTAAATTATTTTCTAAAAAAAATCTAAAATATTCCATTTATTATTATTCTTTGGAAAACCATCGAATTTCTCATATTTTCAAGATTTTTTGTTATTTGTCAATGTCCATACAGAAATACTTTAAGCAACTAAAAGAAATTTTATTTTCGGTGTATTCCAACGATGCATTAGTGATGAAAAACGAAAAAATGTTATTAAACGAATTTCCATAGTTCATTATGTATACAGGGTGTTACGTAAATAGTGGCCCACTCTTAAGAATTCGACATACCAGATAGTTAGCTATAACATATTACCATTTTAACCATTTTTATCCAAGGATTAAAAAAAAACAAAAACAAATTTCGTGAAAAATGTTTGTTTCAATGGATTGTATTTTATTTACGCCACACCCATTTTTCACGATTGCTCTATTACTCATCAGCATAGAACAGAAATGAAAATGAAAAAAATTATGGTTATTGTTGAAAATTCAGCCAAATTTGTAACAAAAGATCATAAATTCGTAAAAAAAAAAAAATAAATTAATGTTTGTATAAAAATGGTTAAAATAATAATACGTTATAGTTACCCATCTGCTAAATCCTCAACGATGGACCACTATTTACGCCACACCCTGTATATTTCAATAAGATTCATACGCGAATAATACGAATGGAAAATGTTGCCAAAATTGGTCGTGAGTACGGAAAAATTTGGCCTGGCTCACTTCAACAACGATCCAATTTCTTTTTGCAATAAGAGCTGATGTCCCTTTATCCTGGTGGTACTTAAACGTGGCATTCCGTTTCCAGACGGACCCGGAAATTCTGTCTTTTCCTCAACCTCTCGACATTTATGCGCGTCTTTTCCTTCCCTGCTGAGCTGACTTTAGCGAGCGGTGCTCTATTCTCATAACTTGTCCCGACGGTGTACCTCCGCAGCCCCTCGTCCCATATGTTTCACCGATGTTCCGTAGTGCATGACATTTTTGTTACTGCACATGTTTATCGTGTATTGAAATGCTGTGGGTGTTCATCAAAATCGACCCACGCAAGGAAAACTCAACTCTTTGTAATATCGAAATAAACAAACAATCGTCAACTTTTCGAAACCACACTTTTAAAAGGTGATCATAAACATATTTAAATACAGCAACGACAAACACGTAAATTACGAAAATAAACTAAAATTCACTGAAAATAAATACCTAGAAAAAAACGGAAATGAAAAATTATTCATGAAAAAACGGAAAATAAAAAAGTTAATAAATATATTAAGAATTAAAAAAAATGACAAATAAATGATTTAAAAATGAAAAAATGGAAAATAGTATAATTGGTGATAAGGAAAAAGTTGTCGTGACGATGTAGAAGATTAAGGATATGACGAAATGTTTTTTTTTTTGGATTCTAGATAATTCGTGTTCTTTGGGAAAACACGAATTAGGCTTTTTCTTCTCGAGCCTAAGAAGAAAGTGAGTGGTCTCTTTTCCACGAGCTATTCAGAGAAAATAGGTAATCAGCAATTTCCCACACTGCGAAAACAACTGTGTTGTTTCTACAGACTTTACGGGTGTTCGTATCAAGTCGTAAGGCGTTACTGCCCCTCTTCTTGATCCATGTTATATTTCACAAATTCCAAATAAAATACTCTAGTAAAAGTTCCACCTCAATTTTTGTTTATCCATCTGTAAAAATAAACTTATCTACAGGATAGCAGCTTAATCGATAAAAAAAAAAACTAAAAAAAATTCTGCAACATTTATTACTCGAGGGATTTAAAAAATTCCAATTTCTGCTAACAACTTTCGTGATGAGATCAGACTCATTCAACACCACGATTTCACGATAAATGAAACGATCTACAAAAAAAAGTTCACATGGTGTTTTTCCTGCTAGCACGAGATTTTTTATAAAGTCTGAAGATTTTCAAAAAATTCTGATAAATTTTGTTAAATTTACTGAAAATTGAACTTTGACCATAAACTTTCGAAACATTTTTATCGAAGGTTCAATGTCGAAAAAAAATATTTTTCAAAATATATTTTAGCACGTGGGATTGACATTTGTTTCGAACGAGATTTTTCCCTTCGTGTCTCCTTGCTTCAAGATCGCATTTTCTCAAACCTCACGTGCCCTAATTTCACAAAAGGAAGGGAGAAAGGGAGGTCGAAAGAGAGGGTGAGATGTTGCACTTTTTTTCTTTGAGATAACCCTCAAGAGAGAAAACAATCGCACGGCTTGTAATAGGCAGTGGCAAAAATACTCGGAACACACAAACCACGCACACGTGCACAAAACATACACTTTTAAAGACGCAGCACAATCTTTATATAAAATCCTCACTACGGGGATATATTTATATATTTGTATGGGCTGGAACGCATTTAACCTCGATTAAAGTCAAGCCTCGATAGATCCGCGGGGGACGAGACTTAAAGAGGATGTTCCCTCGTTTTGTATACTCGCGCCCCCGAGAGACCGCAACTCCGATTTACGCCCCATCACCCTATTTTACACTCCTTATGCACTTTTTAAGCGCGAGCATTTCGAACGATCGAATATTTACGTCTATCGACCAAAATACATATTTTTAGATCGACCGAGCCTTTCTCCACGAACGTTGCAATGCAATTTGTTTGTAGGGGGGGGGGGGAGAGAAAAAGAGAGAGGGATGATGATGTTGATACGATTTATTACATCCAAATTTAACTTTCGAGAAAATACTTCAGTTAACTGAGAATAATATTGCAAATATTTGGCACAATGTAAAAAAGAAATTATTGTAAAAAATAGGAAATAATATAAAAATATATTTCGCTGTAAAAACGAAATAGTGAAAAAATGAGAAGAAGAACGGGAGAAAGAGAGAAAGAAAGAAAATGCGAGAGAGGGAGAGAGAAGAAAAAAGAGAGAATGAGAAAGGGGTGAAGAGGGAGGAAGGGAAAAAAAGAGAGAGAGAGGGTTTTAATAACCATTTAATCATCGTGATTTTAATCTATCTTTCTACGTGAATCCGGGCAAAAAGCCATGAGAACGTAAAGTTGATTACTGCCAGTTATCGGTGTTCTAATTTTGACCATTCGAGCGTTCCAAACAAAGTTCAGCGTATAGAAAATTCATGACCGGGCAATCCGCAAAGTCGTTCTCCTCACAAATAAATTAATTGCAAAAAAACGGCCGTTAGATCGAATCTTTCTTGATGGAAATGCTATTAAAACTGGCCAATTAAAAAATCTTATATCTATTCAAAAAAATATATTACAAAAGGGCAAACACTATTCTCGAAAAACAAATAGGTTGTTAGATAACAAATTTTTACATCGAAATCCATTAAAAATGGTCCCCCAAAAAATCTCCTATCTTTTAAAAATATATTATTAAAAAAAGAAAAACACAGTTCTCGCAAAATAAAAAAGATGACAGCTCAAACGTTTTTGGATACAAATTCTATTAAAAATGGTCCAATAAAAAAATCTTATACATATCAAAAAAATTTATTCATCAAAATCGGGATTAAAATGGTGGTAAAATAAAACGGTTTTTAGCTTGAACGTTTCCTATCAAAATTCTATTCAAAATGGTCCCCAAAAAATCCCATACTTATTGAAAAAATATTAGTAAAAAAAAAGGTGGAGTAAAATTCTCGTAAAATGAAAACGTCGTTAGCTCAAACGAAATGTTATTAAAAATGGGTAATTTGGTTGGTTCTTTTTTTAACTCTCTCAATATCGAATATCTGAAGAATCTTGGTCGGTCCACGCAGGAAAACAGTTTCGTTATTCTTTGCTTTCTTATTTTTTTTTTTATTATTTCCGCTCTGACACAACGAAGCATCGCTTTATCATATTGATCGTATCAATCATCAATTATAAAAAAAATTATTAAAGAGAGCGGACGATGTGAAAGAGGGATGAACCGCGCGTTTGATTCGAGTAAGACACGCAACCGGTATCGTATAATTGATTCGACACCTCCAGTCACCCACGCACCGGTAAATCAACCCTTTTACGTATCCCGTGGATGCTCTCTGCGATGTTCTATATCTCTTTTTTATTCTCTTTCCATTTCCTCTTTTTCATCGCTCCTTTCTGTGACGCGTATGACGATGATACGTCGAGTGAATTTCTACTTCGCCTCTCCTCTAAACGTCCGTTGAGGTTGCCAGCAAAAAAGGGACAAAAGATGAAGGGTTAGAGTGAGGGAAAAAGGTAAAGGACTAAAGGTGGAGAACAATTTACGTCAGACATTTTCTTATTTTTCTGATCTGAATTTTTTTATCGTATTTTATATAGTAGATTATATAAGATATAGTAAAATCCTGATTATCGAAACTAATTAGAGCCAATCGTTATCAAGGATTATTAAAAAAAAAAAAACAAAAAAACAGATAATTTAATGCACGATGCAGGAAATTAGAAAATAAATAAAATCACAGTTTTACCTATTCGTATAATTACTAATTATCATCCTCCTTATACAATTGATCACCTTACGTAATTGCTCATAATAGTTACATAGGATTAGTATATTTATTAATTAAAATACAAATATTGATAGATATGTAATTACATAGTAATCAAGTAATTAGTATTGATAATTGCTGTCCGTGATTACACAACAATTTCGTAAAAATTGCGTAATTACGATTATTTATTGCTGTTAGCAATTGAGTTATTACTGTTAGTAATTAATGTCTGTAATCGTAATAGTAATTGGCTAATAACTATCAGCTTTCGTCGTCTGTAATTATATAGTACTTGAGTAATTACTCAATAATTCAGTAATTTCTATTAGTAATTAGTTACACAGCCATTAAATACTTGAACAACAATTCAGTAATTGCATAGTAATTAAGTAATTACACAGAATCAGTAAATTTGTTGGTACAAATACAAATGTGTATAAAATTGTGATTTTTGTACTCGCCTGTACGAATAGAATTTCTACATAACTTTAGTATTTTATTGGCTATATTAAAGTTATTAACATTTCAACATAACTTTCGTATGTTATTAAAAGTATTATTGTTATTATGTTATTTTCAATATTATAACTCGAATATACTGAAGTTATGTAGAAATACCACACCTCGAGCACATTTATTCATGAGCTAGGATTACAGACGTTTAGGATTACAGAATAACAGCCCGAAAAACCGGATGTCAAGATAACTAAGGTTCGAATAATCAGGATTCTACTGTGTTATATCTGGACGTGATCCTAAATGGTTGTCTGGTGCCGGCCGGTCCGGCACGTGCGATCCGTGTCTCGATCGTACATGTACAGCCCCGAGCGCATGTTTTGTTTTTGTTTTTGTTTTTTTTTTTTTTTTGAAACGCCTTAGCCTCTCCAGGTTCTCTCTCACACTTGTCCGATTATGCATTCCGGTCGGCGCATATCCGGAGGAAAAAACTGGCTTATACAATCAAGAGGGTGGGCATGCGGTAAAATGTGCCTTCACTTCCGGAAATTAACTCGAGACGTTCCTGTTTCGTGATCAATGCGTTACATCTGCGTGCCTCACGTAAAATAATACTTTTTTAAGTATTTTTTAAATATTAATAACAAAAAGATGAAAAAAATTGATCGGGTGATTTCAAGGGTTAATTCTATGTTTGACACATTTTTAAAAAAATTCCCTCGAAGGTCCGAGTTTTTTTTGTGCTTCCGCAAAATCATGTTTAAAAGTTCACGAAAAATCCTTTGGCACACATTTTCTACATATACTGTAGATGTGATTTATGAAGAAATAAAATCGATTTTTTTTTACCTGTTTAAGGGCTCATTTTGACGAGTTATTAATTACATTAATTTGTCAATTTTTCGCATCGGATTCGAAAACGATTCGGATTAGCTGATTCTACGAAAACGTAATTTCATTCGTGTTCTTTTTTTTTTTTTTGCGATACATTTGTAACGCGCAATTCGAATCGCTACGCGATATCCGCTGATTGATAAATTTTGTGAAATTATTCGGTGATATGCGATCGAGAGCACTTTCGTGACGCGGAGTATCATACGAGCGGGATAATAATTCGTCGAGACTAGCTCATCGTGTTGCGCATGAAAACATATTACAAATTGTAAGTTGAGAGCATCGCGACGGAGTAACCGAGAACCGGAGTGCGCTCGACCGATTAATGGACTTTATTGGATCCGAATCCAACTGGTTTTCGTTTATTCCGACGGATGGGCGAAAGATGAAGGAGGGGGGGGGGGATATGAATGACAGAAAGAGAGCACGAAACCTGATTGGTTAGCATTTTTTTTATCGAGACAGAAACTAATGAAACGCCAACGGAAATTATTTTCTTTTATCAATGATGCACTCTATAGGTAATGCATCTTCGTATATCCAATACCTATTTATAATTAATTTTTCTCCCAACGGGTTGTAACGTTTAAACGAAATACTTGGAATCGAAGCACACTTGTAGTAATTAAATTTATTATCTTGAATTATCCATAGTTTATCCTAAACTTTCGCAAACAGCTTTTATTCCTGCAAAAAAGTTAATTTTGCGAAAAGACTTTGAAACTCATGAACTTATGAAAAGATATCTTGTAAACAATTAACTTAACTTTATAAGTTAACTGAACAATGTAACTTGAGTTTTTTCATGATTTAATTTTAAAATTTAACTTGAGTTCTTTATAAGTTAATTCATTTATTGAACTTTTCATTCAAATATGAAATTTTTTATTAAATAAAATTACATTAGTTTATTTATTGAATTTCATTTTCAATAATAATGAATTTTCAATACGAAATTTTAGCACGAATCATTGTTATTGTAATAAAGAGATTCTCCGAAAATCAGGATTATAAAAAAATTAATTATTCTGAAGGAATAAACAAGACAATTGAAAACTTATTTTGATACTTATTTCGTTGACAAAGTTGTGGAACAAATTTTACTAAAAAATAATGTTCATAACGACAAAAGTTATAAACAATGAATTGACTTGAAAGGGCACTGGATTTTTTTTAATTTGGTTTATTCGAATCGAAAAAAAAAAAATATTTTTGTAAATTACATAATATTGGTTAAAACATGACCGACTTTTCTCTGATCGTGTTTCGTTCAATAATCACTGAATAACTGATTTTACTGTGATTTATAGAAATCGATGAGAAAACAAAACGATCGTGTTCACTGTGATGGTAAACTGCAATGGATCAATTTCAATTTTGAATGTTGATTTTGCGGTTCTCGTCGTGCTACACGTTTCGCTTTGTCAATAATCCCAACATTCTGATGATTACACAATGAAATGTAATTAATATTATGGGCTTCAGCTGCAACAGGCATGGGACGGATGCTGCTAGCGATACGTTATTATTGCATAAACAACGAATCGTACATCTGCGATATTACCTCTTGCACACGTGTATGACGCGTTTGAAATCAGCCTCGACATGCATCCAACCTACGTACACATCAATCATTAAAAATCAAATACAATTTACTGACTAAACTGACAAACTCATCGATTCTAAAATTTACGAATCTTGTTTCAATCTATAATTTTAAAAAGTATATTTCTATAATTTTTATCTATAATTTTAATCTATAATTTTTCATTATGGCAAGGCAAACTCCGAGGGAAGATTTTGAAAAAAACATATAATATACATTTTTTAAATTTTCAATTGCGAAATTTATTTGCATTATTTTTTGGAAAAAAAATCGTATACGACAATTTTCTAAATAAAATAAATAAATAAATCGAGTAAAAAAATAAAATAGATATTTTTTTGAAAATATTGCGTTGGTGCATTTGGTAATATTGGCGATGATGAAAAACCTTTTTTTTAAGGCATGGCGAATTACCACGTGACACAGGAGTGCGAGAGAGATAATCGAAACATTTAAAACCGCGATTTCGCAAAAATGAAATGTTTTTATGCAAAATGGCGACCGGGGATCCCTCGGTGCCATTATCCTGAATGCACATAACAAACTTCGTACCGATTGGTTCAGCCATTTGAGAGAATAGTGGTTTTAAAATTAATCGTCAAATAGTGAAAGATTTCTTATATTGGTGAACAAATCGACAACCATTGTAAAATTCAATTTATGATGAAATCTTGTATATTTATTGACAATAATAAAATGACCTGAAGATATTAAATGAATGTAAAAAATTGAGGATTTTTTTTGCTCATCACCTGTCGATATCTTCGAACTTGACTGCAGTTATTATTGAAAGTGTAAAATGAACATTTCTAAGTGTTAATTTATTATTTTTTAATTATTTTAGTTAATTCTTTTCAAAAGTTTGAACTTTTGGATTTTGTATACGAAAAAAAAAACAATTTAAATAATAGTAGTACACTTTTGGTAACGGTGCATTATTTGTTCATTTACTACGTATAGTTTTTTTCATTTTTTTAATTTTCAAAATAAAACATAAATGCAGATATTTCGAAAATTTTCGGAATTTCGAAACGGCGCCGAGTTCATGAACATTGCAATCGCTGTAAGGGAATTGTGCAGAAAAGAAATAGAGAGTACGATCACCGAGTAGGCGTGAAATATCCTATGTATATGTATGCAAGATTCAACCCGAAGATGATGATGCATTCACCGAGATATTCGATTGCGGCTGAACGGTACGATTCTCGCTCGCTCTCCATCGCGTCTTTCCATTTTAGCTACCAGCCGATACAACGAGGCGACGAGCTCGAATTTGAAACAAGCGAACGATACGATCGTGTTCAACCCGGGAATGTCGTGAAACTCTTCGCCTATTGTTCGAGCTCCAGGTGCAATTCGACGTGATATGTGCTTGGAACGATAATCGAGGAAAAAAAATTATTGAAAAACGTCTTCGTGACCTCTAAAAATGGATCCGGATTTTTTTCGTCCAAGTAACATTTTAATTTGGTATAAAAATTTTTAAGGCATAACAGAATGGACAGTTGTCCAAAAAGTTGGCCCAAACTAAGGCTGTCTGTGGATTTACAAGTATAGATCGTGTCGTACATATTTAAGATTACAGAACAGCCAATTTATTATCAAATTTACACTTAGACATGTTAATTTTCCATAGAAAATTATCAAAAATTAATTTTAAAAAATTTCAGCAAATGAATGATACGTCAGATTATTTTTCAAATTCTCGGAATGTCAATATCATTGCTGTGACGATTTTTAAAGAAGCCTCAAAAACATTTTATTTTTCAGTGAGCTATTCAAAATAAAGCTTGATGGTGTAACGAAATGTACTTTACATTTAGGCAGATAAATATTTAATTTTTTAAATACAAATAAAGCTGATTTCCTGGGCCAAATTAATTTTCGTTGCAAAGCCAATAAAAGAGGAACGTGACGATTTTTGAATTATTCCAAAATATCGATTGTACAAATAAATGAGCAATCGACGTAAACTCGAGTTAATTCAATTAATTCCAGGTTAATTGAAGCTTTACAAAACCGCAGATTTTTTTCTATCTTTTTCTTTTTTGCGTAATCGGTGAAATCTTGAAATGTCTGTCGACCCTCTTTCACTCGAATCCATATAAGAGAAGCCACCCTCTTTTGCCAAGTGCTTTAGCACCCTTTGCCCCAACGATATTTCATTCGGTGAAAAAAAAAACGGTTGCTACCCTCTTTTTTTTCGTCGCACCGTGTGTGCGTGGTTCGCGTTGGGGTTCGCTCCCTCGAATATTCGTGAAATTTCTGACACACGCCCGATTCGAGGCGCGGTATCAACAATTCTCTCATCAATTAATCGAGACCGAATAGTCGATAACGGGTGCCCGATGAACGTACCCGGGCGTTCGATCGATGTCAAACATCTCCGTCGAAGTCGTACGAGTGTCTCTGGGTCCGAGAGTGTACGGATTCATCGAGTTCTTCGAGTGGGCTTTGTCGAACGGATGGCTCGGATTGTGCCAGTATTCCAGAATTTCGCTGCATCGGGACATAAAACCCCCTTAATTTTGAAGAACGCATTTAGGACATTTTTTAAAATCACCCCAAGATAATGATGGACGGATGAAGAATCGGGCAGCCCTCGTAAAGATAAGGGTCTTCAAGGGCTCATTTGAGGCTTTCCTTATCAGAAAAGCTTCAAGCAAAGCCTTAAAGGCACACATTGCAAAAAATCGTAACGAATTAGGCATAATAGAATTAGGTTTGGGCATTATGAAAACGGACCGGTATAAATAGCTTCGAATGAATATCGTTCGTGGTATTTCAATTACTGAACTCGATTACTCGAATGGTCACTAGGGGTCCAGTGGACCCCAGGCAAATTTTGTTGGGATATATCGTAGAATGGTCAATTGAGAATCGAATTTGTGCTGTCATGTGTTGTCTGAACCTAAAACACTTTTTAATTGGTGGCGATGGTGAAAATGGCGTCAGTTGTCTCGCAGGTAGCAAATAGTGCTGTTTATGAAAATTAAATAATTTTTGGAAAAATATACTATTTCAAGAGTAACATAGCATAGGTTTTTTCTGCCATATCGCAACAATCAAAATGTAGATGAATTTTTTAAATGAAAATTGGGATTTGTTTAGGTTTTAAAAATTGGGCTTTAAAAATTGATTATATTTTTACATTTACAAATACTTCAAAAAATTACACACCTACTATTCGTATTCCCTTCATTAATGACACGAAATAATGACGGCGCATTTATTTAAGGGATTCCATTCGGCTTTTTTTCATATTTTTCGAATACTTTTCGTAGATAAAAATTATTTTTCCCAATATACCTACACATATCCATTGATAAGGATAACTTAAACGTAACTCTATCAGCGCCGAATATTACCTCAAAGTTTTGACTGACCATCGAGTTAAAATAAATTCCTGAGTCGAATATAATTAATTCACCATGATTCAAAATCAGACTTAAGCTTTGCAAAATATACATTTCGAGGCTCGTGTAATGAGTTTGGTGAAGTAAACCGCTAGCACTCTTGGCTCTTTTGGAAATAAAATGGATGCGTACACTTGCCCCTTACCCCGAATAATTCTAATCCAAGTGTCCGTTCTTTCAGCGGTAAATGATCGTCCTCGCGTCACAGGAAGAACAAACAGAAGAGGACGACGAAGCGATACTTTCGCTTTCGACAAGTGTACCGAGGGGTCGTCATCATCATCGCGATAACGTAGAATCAAGGCGTGAAAAGAATCAAATAAAATACGCGGGTAAAGAAGCGTGGCTTCCGGGGAACGATTTTGGTGAAGGAAAAAGCAAAAATCACAACGCGTCACGCAGGGGTCGTCGGTTTATGGGGGGCGCCGCATCATCAGCGGTCCCCCTGCAATTCAAAGTCATCCATCGATACGAACTGTTGGAACGGCGCCAGCGGTCTTTTGCAGTCCCGTATTACGAATTCTGGCACGAGCTTTGGTACAGGCAGAGGTGACGTTTCCAACATCACGAGTTTTCGCTCCAAGCAAATGAAGAGTCCCTCCAGTATCATGAGGCAGTCGAGCCTCACCAAACTCGGTTCCATGATTAACACCGCAGTCAACAAGAGAGCTGGTGAGTTCGCCACACTTCTTGCCAATTACATAAATAATCTGGTCTAAGAGTACGCACTCAAGATTCAAAATATTCTTAAAAAATAAACATGAATTCTAGGAAATCAAATAAGCATTTATTACGTTTGAAATTTAAACATTTTTCATAAAGCAACATAAAAAAAAAAAATTAAAAAATATCACTCGAAATAACAAAAATAATGAGAAATTGGAATTGCGTACTCTTACAAGTACTATTGGATAAGAGTACGCGAGTATGAGCGAAATTCAATGCCATCTCTTGATGAGGTTGAAGTTCGCAACGTTGCGAGGCAACGATAATAATTATTTTTCAATTTCTCTATTTCTTTTTCAATATAATCGTAATTAAAATATCTCAA
>JAPYZJ010004134.1:0-14365 GCA_030522765.1 Ophioninae sp. B BG-2022a | reverse complement strand
GGATAAAAATTTATTGTCAAATCTAGCATAGAAGCGGAGAAAAAAATTTCCGAAAATTCTTCACGTTTTTCGCTTTCTAGACTAGACACCTACCTTAATAGGTACTGAATCTGTACGAGCAAACAAATTAATTTGATAAATAGGTTCGTTCTACTTCTGAAAAAAATACAAAAAGACATCATTTTCATCTGAAATCATTAATTACGATAAATAAGCCCATGGAAAAGAACCTTGTTGAATTTAAACATTTTTTTATTGTTCCGAACTATCGATACTCAAAATATATGAAAATGGTTTGCCAAAAAAATGCCGAGAAATCGGCCTGGAAAATATGCCGGAGGCGGTCTATTCTCATGCTGGCAAAAAAAATGAATTTGCTGAATGAGTTCTATTTAAACTCAAAGAAAGAAAAAAAAAACGTCAGTGTCTTTACTCAGTCGTTGCGATAAATGAATTGATGGACGAAAAACGAGAAACCTGAAGGATTTAGCCACTTTTCTTATTACAATAAACGATCAATACCAAAATTATACAAAAGGAAAAAATAATTTGATGAAAAGGTGCACTTTTCCTTTTAAGAAAAAAAACATCATTGATGTTGGGCAGTCTAATTTGTAGACGAAATCGTATTTGGTCATCCATCGCAATGATAACGTTAAAAGCAGCACTCCTCAAACGTGTGCTGCATCGGGCTTCATCGAAAACCTACCCCCCAGTAACTAATCCTGTTTCAAACGTCTTTGGTGATTTTTCAGGAATAGTAACTTTTTTGCAAAAGTGAATTAGTTAACTATAATTAAGAATTAGTTGTAAATTCGATCAAAACAATATTATCAGCCTCCCTGCCATGCGTCCCCCAAAATTCTCCTTTACATCGATTCGCACGAATTCAGCATTTTGAATAAAACACTCATTTGAATAAAACAATCAAAACACTCAAACACTCAACCATAGTCCCTAACGTTTCCCAGAACCTCATAGATTGTTACACCAAGTTTCCAACTTTCTTCCTTTTCTTCACTGGATACGTTCGTCGAAATTAATGAATGGATTTGTTGCACGAGAGGCATATACAAGTCCAATTTTATTTTCATCCCTAACTTAACTCTCCTCCCATCTTTCTCCCTTCCTCCCCCCTCTCTCCCTCTTTTTCTCTCTTTCCCTCTCCGCTTCTCGATTGATGAAGACCCTTCGAATGAAACAAAAGTAGCGGGCTTAAATATCTATCGTGAGAGAAAAGCAAGTGGGCAATGTGAGAAAAGATACAGGTCCGGGCGTTTGATTCCCGCAGTGACGTATTAAATATGTGGTAGCAGCCACGGTGTCAGAGGATTGCTTTAATCAGTAGATTAATTCGTCATGGCCTCCGCCGTGTGGCTCTTCCTTTGTCGGCTCTCCGCTTTGCCTCTGCTTTTCCATATATATATATATATATATTTATATATATTGTGTATATATATACATATATACAAACACATGAATATCGTTCCCTTTCTTTCTTGCTCATTGGCGATGCTCGACCAATATAAGGAGTGTGTGCGCTCATAAGGTACCTTCGTATACGTAATCAACTATTTGTGGTAATGAATATTATGCGCTCCGGACGCGTGTCATTAATAACTCGAGGGACCCGCGTGCTCCGCACAATTTTTTCCTTTCGCTTTTTGCTCCGTTTTTTTTTCTCTTCTTTTTCTCATACGTGCTCATACACTGGTGCTCCTCCGTCTTGCAACACATCTTGTGTATCGCTCGGGTTTGATCAATGTTGCGCCGGTGTACAATGAAATTGCGTGTGGCAAAGAGGCAAAAGAGAGAAAATGAAGTGCCTCGCTCCATTGCAATTTGTCGTTTGGCTGACAATTTGCTCGGATAAAGGAGCTATTGGCGATGCATGGCTCGCGAGAGGCTTATGGTGGGAATAATTGATGCGATTGGGGTAATCACAATTGATTGGATTTTTAACCGTTTTATTAGAGGCATTATCACTCTGATTCGGGTTGCCAACGAGTGCAGTATATCACGAACGTGGGCGTTCCCGATTGGACTTTGATTAATAAAAATGATTTCTTCACTCGTAGAGCTTCTATGAAGTATGGCGGGAAGGATCTTTAAAAAATCGCCAATACTTTTCACAAATTGAGGCATTATGGTTCTTAATAGAGTAATAGTACATGCATTGATCTAGATTTTTTTATTAAATGTTTTAAACGTGTAAAGTTAACATGGCCGTTCGTGAGAAAACGGATTCTACAGGCATTAATGTCTGAAAAACGAATGGAACTAAGTCGCCCCTAATTTTGAAAATATTCCATCATTAGTGAGTTACGATCAAGCCGTTGATTATGCTAAGTTTTATATAAACAGACTGCGTTGCCACGTTTAGATGTCAATTTACAAATAGTCAAAAATTTGCTTTAACGATGATTTTTTCAAAAATCCCAGGAAAACTCAATATGTGTTAAGTTTTTGAAAAATTATTGATAACAATAAGATGACTCGAACGTATCACTTGAATTTAAAAATCGAGGGATTATTTTATAGGACCATCGAAATAACTGCGCAGTTACTGAGAAAACCTCAGTCAAGCACATGACAAAATTGTCGAATTTTACTTTAATTATTATTGAAAGTAGAAGATTAACATTTTCAAGTGTTCATTTATTATTGAATTAGCTCTCCGTGAGGCTGCACATGTACGAAATGTTCTAGATTTGTAAATTCACGATACTTCCATTTTTGATCAACTTATTGCCCAACGCTTCATCCAATAAAACCTTAAGGGGGAAAGCGAGATAATGGCGCCCGAGTTCATTCGTTTCTAGCCAACGTCCTGGAAGTGTTCTCGTTCTTTTGGACAAAAGTGTGACGTGGGCGAAATTTCTACAGAGCGCGAGACACGGAGTTGACTTGATACGTGTGCAAGTCGCAGGATTATGGTACGGAATAGGAAAGAGAAAGAGTGAGAAGCGAAAGGGTCCGTCCGAGATCGCAGTATTTCTTGTGGCACTCGCCGGCCATGCTCTCTGGTCAAACACTGTGTCGCCTTTGGTATTTATCGGGCAAGTTCTCACCTCAGGCTCATTTGTCTTCTGCGTTCTGCGGGGGGTCGTCCCCGGGGGGTTGAGACCCTTGGCGCGACCCTGCACACAGAATCATGGGAGAACGAAGAAGAGAGAGAGAGAGAGAGAGAGAGGAGGAAAGATCAGAGTGGAGTCACCAGCGCGAGTGACCCTTGCTCGAACGACCTACTATTACCTTTTGTCGATCTTTATCCGGCTAGTTCTTTTCAGCTACTGCTGGATTTTCTGCCAGGGCTGTAAAACAAAAGGATTCGCCGATGCGTATCCATTTGATGTTACCATCATTATGCACTTTGCGACACTTTTTCACAATTGTACAAAGAGTGCTGATGAAAATGGCCGTTCGCGTGGAAATGGCAGGTGATCTTGAAGGCTACGAACAAAGGACTTGAGAATTTTGTTTAGGTTTCTAAAAATTGTAATTGTTTGGGTTTGTAAGGTTGTAAAAATTGCAGGAATGCTTGTGGGTTTCTGCGACAATAAAACGCCCTAGATATTCGTTTCTAACCACACCTAATCGTAAACTTATTTGTCGAAGCTCGGAATATACCGCAGAAATAATCTATGACTGCGTAGGGGGAGGGGGGGCGAGCAATGGCCGGAAATGATGCACCAGGGAACGTTGTAAACTCGGTACAAAATATTGGTAGGAAAATCCCTGAGGCAGCGGTTGCCGTTTTACCGTACGTCACGTGTGTCGAGCGCAGAGCATTTGAATCGTGAAGATTGCTTCCTATGAATCCTGGTAAGGATTTTCAACGAGAAAAAGAATATATTTTCTTTCGAATACTTCTGTAACATATGCGGGGTATTGCGTTCCTGGCGTTTGGTTCTACCGCTCTGAGGAGAAGATTTTTTTGTTTATGTAGCAATGAAGAAGTTTATTGGAATGGAGTATTCTATCAACGTTGATTCGCAATGAGGTCGTTTCTGTTGTTGTATAGGGACGGGATATTTTTGAAGATCTTTCTATTCAAGGACTTTTTACACAGTAATATGATGTGTATATTTACATAGGACATTTGTTGCGAAACTAAATATTCGCAATATGGACTGTTAGTACGATTGCTTGGTAGAGGATAAGATATAGTCTGACATAACATGTATTTGTTCTGTTTATAAATATAAAAATCTTTGAAATCAATGTCAATATGATTATGATCTATTTTACAGTAGGCGTAAAGCTAGAAAAAACATAATTATATGAAAATTGAGGGAATTTTGATTAATTGAACACATACCTTAAACTAACTGCGAAAAATTTGACCTTTTCGTCGCCCAGGGATGAGGATGAATCTAATAAAAAAATCGGTTCGAGAAGAATAAATTACTTACCGAGGAAATCAAATTTTGTATCGTTAACTTGAAACTTTCCAAAAATTGTCCTTCACAATTCGATATCTAATTGCTAATGATGAGTATTCCAAATATCCTTCCTTTTTTCTATAATTACTGTTTCTCTCCAGAGTATCACCCCGAAAATAACCCGTTCTAGGATTGATACTCCATTCAACCCCCGTTTGGGTTTTACTAAAAATAATAATTGTAGCAGCAAACGACTTTATCAGCCCAGTCCAAAATCCCCTCCTAAAATCTCAATGGGAATTGTAGGCTGTACCGGTTCTGACAGTCAGGTGTCTTCAAAGTTACCATTTCCTATATTCATACGAATATACGTGTCTAATACGCAGAGAGGGTTGAAGACCGTCTAGCCAATGGGGGGATGATCCACGCGACGAAGCGTTTTTTGTAGGATTTCGCGACGGGAATGCCGGCAGCGAGACAGAGAGAAGAGAAGCGACTTTTTTGCGGGACTGCCGCGATGAAAAAGTATTCTCGGGCTTTTAGTCGTGGCACCATCGGGTTCGACGACGAAGACGGGGCAACTACGGGGCCATCATTTTTCAACGGCGCTATATGCCAGAGCGCGTTTGTAAACCGGTGTTTCTCGCTCTCTCTTCGTGAGGCAATCGGTTGCGATGGAAAGAGAGGGGCCGAGCGGCGAGGGGGAGGAAAAGAAGGTGTACAACTCTGCCGCGGGCAACGTCAAACGTCAGCGAGCCATAGCTCCGGATATAGCGCCGTCTTTTCTCATCGCGCTTGCACTTCTCTCTGTAGGTATGCTTAATGCGCCCTGCGTTCCTTCCTACGTCTTATTGCCCCAAGTCGAAATTCTTCTGCTGCCAGAATCTTACAGAGGAAAAAAATTGACCTTTTCGTCGCCCAAGGACGAGGATGAATCTAATAAAAAATCGGTTCGAGAAGGAGAAATTACTTATCGAGGAATTCAAATTTTGTATCGTTACGGAGGAATGGAAGTTGACAGGCTGAGGGTGAACGGTCTTCTGGGATGAGTGTTCATAGGTCCTTTACGAAATCGTTTATAAATGCGTTAAGTATTACTTTGACTAAGAATATTAACTTTCAGAAGGTTTTTTATTACCTATCTCTCAATGGTACCGAACTAAATAGCTGCAGTTGTCGAAGGATGAAAGATCTTATGGTATTTTTGGATCAATATTTAAAAAATTGCAAAATTTTTTGAGGTATTTCTTTATACAATAATAGGACATGGATTCTTTTATAATTTTTCATTAAATGCTTTAGTTACAAATTCGGAAAATACTTTATCAAAACCTAAATCAAGTACAAGTCAATATCGATGAATTTGACTTCAATTATTATTGCAAATAGAATATTAATTTTTGTAAGTGTTCATTTTCTATTCAACTAGATTTTCGTAGAGTTAAACATGCATGTATGGCATGATCTTGACTCGTAAATCCACGGTCTCCCATTTTCAACTAACTTTTTGCCCAACCGTCCATCCAGTAATACCTCAAGTCAAATAATTACCTCAATTAGTTACGAAATTCCAAAATTCGATTTACCCACACTATCGTTGGTAACCGTGGGCGCCATGAAGTTCTGTGCAACTGCCGTACGATCACGCATCAAGGGTACATTCCGTAAGTCGAAAAAGATGGGGTCACTCGCAATCCCGGGGTGGGACAGGGTTGTCTTTTTCCTTTGGAAGCTACAAAGAATATGCCGCGACGGTTGTGACGCGTCTTCTCGAGGAGTGTACGGTGAACAACATTTTGTCCGGAGCGCGGAACGAGGTACAAAAATTGTGGTATCATACAGCAGGGAATGGGTTCGGTAGGAGCGTCGAAAGGAAAGCAAAAAAAAAATAGGTTTCGCAGGACGGGAGTATATCTCGGACGGTTTGCAAGGACCTTGGTACGTGGGGCACGTTCGGCCGCGGAGACCACCGCCAATGTATGCCACCAGCATAAACTACCAGGCGCATCGGATTTTACATAAAAATTCCCTGTCCCATAGGGAAAGGGAGGAGAAAGGATTCGGAAAAAGGACGAAAAATCGCGTTCCGTGGATACGCGGGCGTGATTTTTCAAAAGTATTATGCTGGCCGATGAACGTGACGACTGGTAGAGGTTTGGATCATCGGGACAAACTGGACGACCGGGTCGGTTCTTGAATACAGTTACGGATTTTGACTTCGTGATGTTTCTTTCTGTCTCTTTCTCTCTCTCAGTTTCTTCCTCTTTGTGTTCATATATATACATAAGGGTACACCAAAAAATCCGATATTTCTTTTTAAGTACCCTATGCTTTTTAAGCACTCTGTTTTCTTTTCGAGTTTTCTGTTTCGAGTTTCCTATGTTTTTTTCAAGTTCTCTATTGTTTTAAGTTAATTGTATTTTCTGAAAAACATTATTTTTTCAAGTCTCCTATGTTGCTGCAAATTCTCTATTTATCCAAATATTTTTTTCAATGTTATAATTTATCTAATTACAAATTTCGAAAGATTTTTGATAAACCCTTTTTTTTCGAGTTCCTTATTTAGGGCTCGGAGAAAGGTGATTTAAAACGACTGGTAACATCTAAGTCCCTTAATATTTTTAATATCCTCTATAATGATTCTCTTTTTCCCATACTAATGACTCGGGAAAAGCATTGTGTCCTCATTTTCAGTGTTATAACTCACTTACGGTTAATCGTGCACGAGTACTCAAGATATACGTTTGTAAGAGGTGACCCTATATGTAAAAAGGACTCTTATCGTTTCATGAGGAATCTACTTTTTCAGGAATTATTCACGGATAAAGTTGAATTTGTATTGAATTTCAAGGTTTTCTCGTTTCTTCGTGCAGAACTATCGAATTCGTCACAACATGTTGGACGACTGTTTTTGTGGATGTAACTTAAAATTAACTGGTAAATTTCAAGGCTTTTACATTTCCGTTTAGAGAATATTTATTAAGAAAAAACGGTGTGTTCCGTCACATCAAGGATTTTTTTTTCAACTCCCCCATGCTCAACCCAAACAAACCCATACTAAAATTCTAATATTTTTATGTTAAAAGGACATCAGCCTTTGTTTCACTGAAATCGGTAGACTGCTCGCGAGTGAACTGCAAAATAAGCCTTTTACATGCTTCACTTTAAGGACAGTTTCACACATATGTTAAAATGGTTAAAAGAAATATATTTTTCTTCATATTCTTCTATTCCGTAATCGAAACCATATTCAATAGACTTAGGGCAATGTTGAATAAAAATGGCAGTTTATGATATAAATAAATTATAAATTCAGAAAGGTACAGATATACAGCTATGGACTTTAAAAAAAAATTCAGAAACCACAAATTTGTTCCATTCCAAGGAAAAATAAGTGGTTCAACTGAATAGTTAATCAACGAAATTTAAATGATAAAACGGAATATTTTGTATCTTGAAAGGAATTTTGGGTAAAATTATGACAATTGATGTGGATTACAATCCAGGAGTCAGCAAAACCCAACAAAATTTTTAAGTCGGGCGATTCAAGTCTCGTCTCTCTCCACATATTGATATCGAATATATGTCTCGACTCGCCGGATACAACGCGAAAAAGGAATTCAAGGGATACAAAAAATCGTGTAATTAAACTTCGTGTCGAAATCATGGCGAAGACAAAAAGAAGTTCAAGAATAACGTATGCACCCGTATCGGCGATGAATAATAAAAAAATGTTACTAATAAAATACGTGAACGACATATTTCTCAACAGCCAAGCATTTCCGGCATCAACGATTTATTAATCTCACCAATTTCTCACCAGAGTCACGTACCCTCGTGGATATTATTTGCCGAGTGTGTATATGTATATACATTTTTTGTTCCTCTTGTTCCTGTTCTTCTCGTATAAGCTCGAACCTGCTCAACGACGTGCCGGTTTCGCTGCAATTTGAGCGAAAATCGCAGCGATGTGATTTTCCCGTGACGCGTCTGTAAACCGTCTATACAGTGAGATCCCGATTTTCCACTGTTGCGATTTTTTTTTCTATTGCCGCTGACTTTTTCCCCTACTTTATCTATCTCCTCGAATTTTCCACTTGTCATAGGCGTCTGTAGTTCCTACTGCACGCTCAATGGCAGAATGACATACATCGAGTAAATGGGGTAAAAGTTACTGCGAATACGAAAAATAATAATGTAAATAGAGGACCTGTGAATTATATAAAACGAAAAAGAAAATTACAATTACAAAAGTGGTAGATGCAGATACAATAAAAATATGCAAAATACAAATACAAAAATAAATTAAAAATCAAAAGTGTGCAAATTCAAAACTATGATCCTAGAAGGATTACGATTATTAAAAAAAATATTTTTTTATACTTTCTTTAACATCTTTAATAATAAGTATTAAATAGTAAGTAGATGCAACTTGCATTCGATAATAAAAGAACAGATTAGTATTTAATTCGATAATAAAAGAACAGATTAATATTCAATTCGATAATAAAAGAACAGATTAATATTTAATTTATGTGCATACACATAAACCGTCCCCGGTGCCTATATTTTCAAATTATTTGCTATCCTTTAAACCAAACAACTAATAGTCTCGAGGATGGACATGTGCCCACGATTTGACACTCACAACGACGCTTAAGCCTTTCCTCTCAGCCCAAATGCGATCTTTTACCGGTGCTCTCCCCAAGTGATGAGAAAGCGGGTTCTCACTGTACCACCTCGGCTCATTGTCAATATATCTATATGCTGATCCGACGAGAGAAAAAGGGAAGAAGCGCGATAAAGCGGCTACGGTGACAGAGAGGGGGTGAGAGAGTGAGGGGGAGAAAGGGAGAGTCCCGTGGCGGATGGATGCGAATGCAATTGTTTAATTGGAGAAACGGGGAATTCGGTGGACGCGAGGGAAAGTACGTAAGGGTAGCCGATGGAGAGCGAGAGGGAAACGGGAAGGATCATCCATCACTCGCGGTGTTGAGGTTCTTTGAGTTTGTGTGCGTGTGTGTGTGCGCAGCGGAGAAATCCGGTGATTTCTTCGCGTGTATGAAACTCCGCAGGCCACTTCCGGTAGAAAAGATACGGGTCTGGAGATGTGACCCTGGGCTTGCTGGAGAAAAAGGATGTAAAAGGTAGAGAGAGCGGGGAGAGGATCGTACATGAACATTTGAATATACGAAGGGTTGAAAGCTGGCTGAGCCGAGGGACCGAAGAGGCACTGGAGCAAATGCACGCTGATGAGGAAGGCCCGGTAAGAAAACGGATGCATGGGTGGCGCAACTGCGGATGGATTGACAACCGTTGATTGCCTGTTATTTGATGGTTTGCGCTCGTTAATTGGAAACTCGGGATGGATTATGGTTGAAAGAAACATTTTATACACATTGTTGTCTGGCATAGTTTATGATTAATTTGTATTGATTAATGCTGTGATGATGTATATCGCTACGTATCAATCCGTACGAACATACGATTAAAATTCATTTAACTATGTTGGCAGAAAGTCACCATTCACTCAATAAATTATATAAAATAAATATAAACAATATAAAAAATTGTATAGTAATGGAAAAAAAAGGAGTCCCCATATCGACGAGTGTTTGATATGGAGACGTCTTCTTTTTTTTCGTACGTTTACAATTTCTTTTATTTTTCCACAATCTAACCGAACGTCCAACCCATATTAGGTTAGATTAGCGAAGTGCAACTATATC
This sequence comes from Ophioninae sp. B BG-2022a, assembly GCA_030522765.1. Taxonomy (NCBI): domain Eukaryota; kingdom Metazoa; phylum Arthropoda; class Insecta; order Hymenoptera; family Ichneumonidae; species Ophioninae sp. B BG-2022a. The sequence continues at coordinate 4,251 of JAPYZJ010004134.1, read as the reverse complement.
CGTTGAGAGTAATAGAAGACGGTCCAATATGGAAAGAATCAACAATAAATGACTATGAATCAAATAAATGACATTCCTCGTTTCTACCCTTCTAATTAATGAAATATACAACCGACACCAGTTTTTACGTACACTGGCTGCCAGTACCAAAAAAAGGATCACATATCCAATAAAACTCTGTTGAATCCAGAAAAATTGTCGATACTTCAGAATTGGCTGCGATAATTCGCATTTAATCATCCGATAGCATAATCTTCATAAGCGACCAACCACGCTGTAATTTCTTTCAATTTATTTGTTCAACAAAAATAATTTGATGACCGTTAGTATGTGTATTCGTCGGTAATAGGTTTAAGGTGAAAGAAAAGGAACGATGGAAAGCGGATTGTCGGCAGGACCCGCGCGCGAGCGGGCTCTCCTACAGAACCACGTCCACCCCTCTCGGGACTTTTGACTAATGAGCCGGCGCGTCCTCGACGTTATTAGATCGGCCGAAGGAGTTTTTCGAGGGACGAGCAGGGACGTAAGGGGGTGCGGAATGGACGGACGGAAAAGAGATGGTGGCAAGACAGGAAGGTGTGTGCAACGAAGTATAGGGCCGCCGACGCGGATCAGAGCATTGCCGCAAGAGGAGCAAAAGAGGATTTCTACCGGTTTACCGCGTCGCCCAAAGAAGAGCTTGGTAGTAAGAACTGAGAGAAAGAGAGAGAGAGGGAGAGCCCAAAAGAGGAAAGAAAACGGGACGAGAGCGAGGGCACACATACACGCATACGATGCATACCGCGAAGGATGGGTAATGATACGCCTGGATCCCGTTTCTTATTTGTCAAACGTCAAGCACAAAAGCCATTGCAATAAGAGGGAACACAAGATGTATATATGTTTTTCTATCTGCCTTCCTCACTCTTTCTCTCTTTTTTTCTATTCTCGTTCCCTCCACATTTCGTTTCCTCCATACCATGCCTAACGTCCATGCTGAGGCAAAATCCTTCGCTGCTATGATGGAACCTGATGTTATTCCGATACTTTGAAGTATTGAAGTTCTGGAGTTTAGTCTGGAGTTTTCGAGCTTTGATCTACGGCCTCTGAGCCATAGTCTCATGTTTCTGGTCTCCCGTCACTGGTCTCCGGTCTCTGGTCCTCGGTCTCTGATCTGCAGTCTCTAGTCTCCAGTTTGTCATCTTCAATTGCTAATCACCAGTTTCTGATCTCCAGTATCTGGTCTCCAGTTTCTGATCTTCAGTTTCTGATCTCCAATTGCTAGTCACCAGTTTCTGATCTCCAATTGCTAGTCACCAGTTTCTGGTTTCCAGTTGCTAGTCACCAATTTCTGGTTTCCAGTTGCTAGTCACCAGTTTCTGATGTCTAGTTGCTAGTCACCAGTTTCTGGTCTCCAGTTGCTAGTCACCAGCTCCCGGATTCCAGTTGCTAGTCACCAGCTCCCGGATTCCAGTTGCTAGTCACCAGTTTCTGGTATCCAGTTGCTAGTCACCAGCTCCCGGATTCCAGTTGCTAGTCACCAGTTTCTGGTATCCAGTTGCTAGTCACCAGTTTTCTGTTTTCAGTTCCTAGTCACCAGTTTCTGGTTTTCAGACTCCAGACTCTATGGTCTCCAATTTCTGGTCTCCGGACTCCAGACTCTATGGTCTTCAGTGTCTAGCCTCCAGTGTATGGTCTTGATCGTTGATGTTAAGTCTCTGGTTTCTTAGTTCTTCGAACCTTCGTTGAAACCTAGTTCTTGAAGTCTTCAGTTCTTGAAACAAAGTTTTTAGTCTTCAGTCTCTGGTCTCCAGTATCTGATTTCCAGTCTTTGATCGTGAATTATTAGGTGGGTGATCATTCAATGGGCTGTGCATTGTAAAGATCTTTGAACAAATTTTCATGGCGCCGTTTTTCTCTTGCTTGTATGTCCGAAATTATATAAAGTGGATGGAGAGCAGAATGCTACCACGCAGAAGGCTACCACGGGCGGATGCATCGACGATTTATTTATTCTGAGTTTGCATGCAACGTTTGGTGAAAATTGATAAAAGTTGTCAACTGAAAGACCTTTGTATGCTCCGATGCACGCTCGTGACTGGGTTTGTTCTTCACTCGTGTAGGAAAAACCTAATACATTACCTCTACCTATACCTCACCGACAGGCAAATCTTTTTGTTGGATATTCGTGCACGCACGGAAGTAGGAAATTTTCACAATCGTTCACCACATAATTGTAGTATAATTAACTTTAATGTATTGTAAACTTCTCTTCTCGGACAGTCTTTTTCCAGACAAATGCTTGACTCAATGTCAATGTCACAAGAACAAAAAACTCTTTTTTTTTCATTTCCGATCAACCAGAAAACCGAAATCCAAATGTCCTTAACGACGTTGTAAATATTCTCTTTAAATATCAATACAATAAATTTAACTTGGTACCCAATTTTTTCGACATTCATATAAATAAATTATCGAATAATTTTCGAAACATCATATTTATTCCTTCAAAACTACTTTTTTTGGAATAACCCATATTTTCAGACCGTTTTAGCCTAAGCCCTTGATGAATCCAATAAAAGAACAGCTTCGAAATTTCCATAGATTGCCATCATTTTCCGCCGCCATATGCCAGAAAAGAAAAGAATAAAATCTCCCGACATTTTTGAAAACTCGAAGTAGAATTTTTAATCTTTTTCGAAAAATGTACACACTCGTGAGAAAGTGGAATTTCATTGAAGCACGAAATTTAGCTGGACGATATACATTGTACACCGGTAAATTGTTTTTTTCCTGTGTTCCATGGGAACGTCGAGAACGAGAGGAAATGAGACGAAAATTATAAACGCGTAAGGCGCAGAGTTGAAGGAAAAAAAAGAGAGATTGAGAGACGTCGAATGGACGCGCGGTCAGGTTGCTCTCCTCGAGGCCAAGAACAAAATTGGTCTGCGGCAGAAGCAATCGGCGCTTGCTTATTAGCGTTTGACGTTCGATCAGTCAAATGCGCAGGGGAATTCAGTCCATAGGCGTTCGAGGCTGTTCCGTTGCGAGATGATAGTTATACACGGACTGTTCCATGTTAAATCGACCTCGGAGGTTCTCATGCTACTGGGAAATTTTTTTTTCTTTCCTTATGAATATTTCGATAAAAAGTGACTCCGTAATTTCAAATAATCGAAAATCATTAGATGTTCCGTCCGATGTTGTTTGCAATTTTTGTTTAACTTCACTTGCTAGGAAAATGTATTTAATTATTATTGGCCAGAAAAGAAAATAATTCAATGCAATTGCAATGAATATTTGAAAATTCCTTATATTTGAAATCGGTAATTGAATATAATCATTATTTAACTGAATTGATATAATTATTATTATCGAAACACATCATCTTGAAATATTAAAATGGCGGTATTAAACAAAAACAATTAAATTTACTTGAACCTGCTAATAAACCTCAAAACAAATTCAATTACTATTGAAATAAAAAATATTATTCTGTATATAAAAAATACTTAGTTCTCCAACTGGCCATAGATAGCGAAGTATCTAAAATGAATACGAAAATAAACAATAACTATAATAGACAGTGATTAAATCGTATTAATGAATAATAATTGTTATTAATAATTAAACAAAGTAGAATTGAATGATTCCATAAATTCCAAAAGATTTCATCGCAATCTGCAAGAAAATCGATCTCATTCTAAAAAAAACCTTCAATTACAAATAAAATAAAAATTACCAAATTCATCAAACTCTAAATTAGTATCAACATTCATTTATTTCAAACATTCACTGCAACATTTATCATATCCAGTTAAAAATAATTGATTCCACGCTTATTCCGTTCTTCTTCTTTCGATCATACACTGAAAATTTCAAAATTCTCCATTCTAGGGGGGTATCTCCAATGGGGATTCTCCCACGATTTTGTGTTATTCCTCTTATTGTCCTATCGCTCGTTCCATTTTCTTGAGAGCCTAAGGCGTTTTTTGGAGTAGCTTCGCGTCGTAATCGCGCGGCGATTCAGCCTGAGGCAAGATGCCCAAGAATTTTGGTATAAAATATATTTATAGTGATAGTGTACAGTCTCGGTGAGAAGATACGTCACTATATATACATATATATGTATCAATATGTATATATATATACAGGGTGTTCCAGCTAAGAATATTATCCTTGAAATGGGAGGTAGGGGGTGAAATTCTAAGACGATTGATATAAGCATGTATGGGTCCCAGATCAACCCCTGAATTGTTATGAATTTTTTAC
>JAPYZJ010004133.1:0-14367 GCA_030522765.1 Ophioninae sp. B BG-2022a | reverse complement strand
ATTAAGTGCGTTATATATCAATGCAAAATTCGAATTATCAACCGATTTCTTATTTTGATCCGATTCGCCCTGTGACCTGATTCGCCTCGGTCTACCCTACGTGGATTCGGCTGGAAAAGTATACATCGATTCACTCGAACTGATATTTTCCTACTATGAAAAATATTTCTAGCCATGGTATATGCTCATTTTCAATGGCTAGGAATATTAGGCAATATTCGCCGTGGAAAATCGTAATTTTCCATTACTGTGTATATTAGACAGTATCAGTAATGGAAATTATACATTTGTCGTGACACAACGCAGCTCAACCTGAAATAGCAATTTTGAAGGGATGACGTTGCTTCGAGCTAGACCCAGGGTAACTGCGATATGTGGCAATGTCCAGGTCACGTGATAATCAATGGATGACAACTTCTAGCCACTCCAACGTAATACACGGCCAGTGAAAACTAGTTACCTCTGTCTTCTCTTCTCAAGCTCATAAGGCTACTGTGATGATCCGAAAATCGGGGTTCAAAGCACAATCGTTTAGAAGATCGAGTTTCAAAAGTAAGAGTTTAAAAAAAAGTTGAAGGTATAAGTAGGGTGATTGAAAAATCGTTGAAACGAAAAAACGTTACGTCGAGTGACGTATTTATTCAATTTTCACAGTAGCCCTTAATGGCATCAAAGATTGAAATTTCAATGAGATCGAAGCTGGACGAAGTGGAAAAAGGAAGGTCTCAAGATGCACCCTAGGGAAAATGAAGGAGGGCGATGGATGAGTACAAATGGTGAAGAAGGTGGAACGAGCATAGTGCCGGGATGGTGGTGCGAGAAATAGCAAATGCGTCGGAGACTTTGATCGTCGAAAAGTGGAAGGCACTCGGTCGTGAAATCTTTCGAGTGGTACAATCGGAACTCTCGATGTCTCTTGAGTACGAGACATGAGAAAGAGGGCATAAGAGCGAGGTCGTTCCTGGTCTCTCTTCGGATTGCAGAATGCGATGGCTTTGAGAGTGGAAAAAATGAAAAAAGATAGTGGATTTGTAGTGAGAAAAGAATCAAGAATGAGAAGAGCAAACGCCGATCGCTCCCTTTTGTTTCCTCTCGTCTTTGTGTCTTGTGTCTGGACGATGACGACACTGATGCCATGATCGTCCATCACCGACGATAAAATCTCCTCACCAATGAAATATCAAAAGCGTCTTTCAATCTCTCGCTGAGCTTTATACTCCCGCAGTTTTGCTTCCTCGTCGTCTTCGAACCTCCGAATGTATATACGTATCGTCTTTCCTATTCTTAACTTCACGATCGTACGCGCGAGGGAAATGAATAATGGTGGGGCGAAAAAAGAAAGCCCATCCGGACGATATGCACTATTATATATGAAAAAGAACATGGATCTTTCATAAGGCACTTTGCTGGAAAGTTGCACAAGACAGGAAGCACCGATTTAATATATTGAGCAGTCATCTGTCGAGGCAAAAAAAATGGCAGATATAGAAGCCTGAGGATATTGGCTGGCCAAGAATACAGCAAAATGAATGTCCTACCCTTCGGTAGATCTTCCGTTTCAATATCTATAACCGAAAGAAAAATAAGAAATCGAAGTATATTACGTGTACGATAAATACATATCTTCATCGTACTCTCCCTGTTGTCGCAGAAAAAGCGCACCGGAAATCGCGAATTTTTCCAACAGTCCCGAAGCCGATAAATGCACACTCGCAGCTGCCCTCTTCTTTCCAATTTCCGGAAATTCCTTCCGACGATCGTCCTTCCGCTGGGGAAGATCCGGTGAAGCCGGATGAAGCCCGGCTTCAGCCTCGCTGAAGCTTCCAAGACGTGTACACGGTTTGTTCCATCCGCTGAGACGTGATCATTAATCACCGGGTCCACAAGTAAATACGGCAAAATGTATAGCTGAAATCCAATTTCTTCTGGTCGAACCAGCAGATTGGAGGCTAGAAAGCATTTCGAGAGTTAGCTAAATCAAGGAAATTCGCGTGAGGGTAGAGCCTCTCGCGTTCCAATTCCCCGTCATTGAGGATTGAGGCAGTTTCGGAGTTTGCAGAGGAGAAGAATAGTGTGGAGGAACTTTATTGTTCTCCATCCTTTTCCTTGACGGATTCAACCGGAACTCCAGCTCTCCCGGCCCTTCATTTTCCCCTTCCAACTTCCTTTATTTTTTCCCACACTCTCGATCTTCGGCCAGTTCGCAACTTTCCAGGGGAGGGGCATAAGTCAGGGATCTGACTCCTTGGCGCTTCTCAGTGCCATTGATGCTGAAGGAACTTTCGGGCAAAGAGGAAACCCCCCGGGGAGCCAACTCCATTAGGTGCTTTCCGTTTATCGAAGAAGACGTCTGCTGCTGGCTGCGAATGCTGGCTAGTCTCGCTCCTATCCTCCCTCCACCTCTTCCCGTTCCTCGCAACCAGGGGTATATACCGCTCTTGGCAAATCGAGAACTGGCGTTGGTGAGTTGAGGGAACGGGGATAGATTCTTCGAAACGGACGTGCGGGAGCGCGTTTCGATCGCAATTGTCAGGAAGTTAGCGAGGAGAAGTGAAAAACTATAGCCGGAGGATCATGAACTTCGTCATGTGCAAGTTGCAGATTCTCTCTTTCCACTTTTTTCACGGGGTTCACTCGCTTTCTTTTCATCTCTTGTTTTTTTCTTATTTTTACTTGGCTCGCTTGGTTGCTCTCCAACGTTCAGTTTCCCGGCAAACTCCATTTCAATTTGGCTCTTTTACTTCCCCTCGGTGCTATTCGGAGAGATCAGGAATTGCGAGCGGCTATCCTTGACTTGTTTCGTTGATCTTCGACTAGCTGCCTTTCAGTTTCATGGATGAACGTCACGCGGAAACGAATTTTCACCGCTGGAGGATTACACTGTGGACGATCCTTTACTGGCTGCTCTTAAAGAGATTCGACGATGAATCGAATGATAGTTGGGTTATCGATAGAGCGTTGCGATAATTCATCAAACGGTGTCATTTCTGTTAACGATCGATTCGTTTTCAGAGGCTCCATCGATAGAACCCAATAACCGGAGTATCCGGGAACGAATATTGGAACTCGATTCTGGTTTGAAGTCTCCGCGATTGTGTGCTTTGGATAGAGCCAAGTAAATCCTATTCAAATGTTCCATTCCAGGTGGTACGCTCAAACAGGAGCCGAAGCGATACTCGTCCAGCCTGGACCCAGAATAAGACTGCTCGGACCGGTTCTATCCATCGAACCCGTCACTCTCGACGATAGTGGAGTTTATCGATGCTCGGCTTCCAATATCGGGGGCGAAACTAATGCGGATATCAGGTCTGTAGAAATCCGATCACCCAAACTGGCTAATTCTCTGCGGCACGTGAAGTATCCATTGTACATATTCCAAGCTGATTACATCATCATCATCATCATTACCAATGAAATAATCTGTTTGACAAGATCATGTACGGCAAACAAAACAACGTTTTCGGGGAATCTCTTGAAACTAAAATACACACTCCCTACATGATATAATAATATACGAGTGAGACAGTTACATTTACTATTGATAATCGACTGGCATCTCCCTCCAAACGCCTACTTTCCACTAGTTTCATGGCACAGTTTCCACTAGTTTCTGGAAACAGCCGGAGATGTGCACCTTCTCGGCTGTTTTACGCTTCGCTGGAGTAGCCTATTGCCTAGACCAGGTATAATTAACGGGACAACCCGCCCAAAAAGAATAACGTAATTCTTTCATTCGAAAAAAGTAGCATTACCCCAATCGTGCTCCAAATGTTTCTTCCGCCCAAATCAGTCATATTTTCGTCGTGTTTTGAGTTTATTTTTCACAAAAGGATAACATTCGAAAGATTTTGGGGGGAGGAAAGAATTCGGTCGGAGGTCCCTGATAGTCTTCGAATATACCGTCTACAGTTTACCCTGAGCCGTACACGCTTTAGCCAAACAGTCTCTGTTTCTGTGATACCTATTAATAAACGATCATCCGGAAATACGATGCTTATGAGAATACGATCACTGTGTCCTGAACCAACGACAGATTGGTGGTGAGCGCACCCCTGCACGTGGAAATAACGCCACCCCTGCTGAGCGTGCATCTCGGGGGAAACGCCGAGTTCTACTGCGTGATAGGAACTCACTCGCAGGCCGGTCCCCACATAATCACGTGGTACAAGGACGGGAGGCAGCTTCCTGGCTCAGGACGACAATCGGACGTCCTCAGGTTGAACGGCATAGGTCGTGACGATCGTGGAATGTACCAGTGCATCGTACGCAGAACCGAGGGCGACACTGCTCAAGCTTCCGCCGAGCTTCAATTGGGAGGTAAGTTCTGAACCTTTAGTTTTACGCAAGATCTTCCTACAATCTCCGTTCTGCTACGCAAGATTCTGCGGAACATCCGAGGATGCGAAATTCCGCTTATTGACCCAACTCCAATACCTGTACACATTCAACTATTTAAACTCTTCGAATTTGGCTGAATAGGGATTACACAATGTAAAATAGAAATCGGCAGAACGATTTATCATTGCGTCATGAATATGCATTATTCTATTGTCAAAAACGGACACCAGACCTATATCTGAATGAATTCGACGACAAGAGCTGTCGCAAAATTCACGAAACTGGTATTATTCAAATCGGTAACTCCTCCGTTATTACTGGTATTAAAAGAAACAGCACCACCTCCAGGAACGTCACCTTTAGCGGTGTTCTCACAAACGAAAGAGTGGACAGGTGCACAGTATAGCGACCCATTTGGGACCTCGAACCTGTTCTGAACCCTTAGTACCGCAAGATCGCCGATTACGACGGTGACATCGTTAAACTTCTAATAGAAAGTTAACAATGGCAGATTCATCTTAACCTATAGGGGGCCTAGATAAGCTCACTCATGTGCGTGTATCAACGCGAGGTGAACGAAACTTGTTCCTGGACTACTTTGATGTCGAAACTATACGAGAGGATGGAAGATCCGAGAGTTCTCCTTTCAGCCACAAAGTATACGAGATCTGGGTCTGTCCCGTACACCACAGCTTCAATGCGCAAGCTTCCCACATCCACTTTTTCTTCCTCGTTGAAGCCCCTCTCGCCCCTCAGCCACCGTTTCACTTTGCCTACTTCTTGTCGAGAATCCACCCTCACTCGGGCTCGTCACATATCTGATCTGCCGATCTATACGGGCTGAGGGCTGCTGACGAGTGAGCCAGACACCGAAAGGCTGAGTGAGAAGAAACGAGGGAAGAGGAGGTCGGGGAGGATCCCGGGCGTGAAGGGAATGAAAAAACGGAGTAGATAGTAGAGAAGAGCGAGTGTCGAGTACGCTGGTCTACCCTTTGAAACAACAATGAAGTTAGCCGTCCCCCCTCGCATCGTCGGTGTTGGTAATGCGCAGAATTCATTCAAAAGGGAACCCACCCGCGAGTTCTCGAGCGATGCACGCTGGCTTTGGCCTCGTTACAAGAACTCGCCGATGGTGAACGAAAAACGCGGGTAGTCACGAGGCACGATGATAACGCGTACATCCCTCGTGTTGTTGTCCTTCTTCTTCTTCTTCTTTTTCTATCTCTTCCTTTTTTCCCTTGTTATTCGCACCTTCTTTTTCTACAATGAATAGCGCAGGAAAAACGATGGAATTTTGCTTTGAAGATTTAGCTGCATCGCAGACTCGAAATGAAGCTTAGTGACGAGAAAATTGCCAAGAAAATTCATGGTAAATAATAGTTACATTTGGAACACTGATATTGGCTGGAGAAGATACAGTTATCGATGGGAAGATAGGTGAAAACGACCGATAGAGAAATACACGATCTGTGACGGTGAAAAGGTTAGGCGACTGCGACTATGAGACAATCAGACTGATTTATATTAAATGCAAATGCAGCTCAGCAGGTACGAGAAGTTTCTCGAATCGCTCGTGTTTTGCGAACTAGGCACGAGCACTTGTACGGTTAGGAGAATTTTAGAAAAAATAATTACGACATCGTGATATCGATTGGACACTAAATAAGCTTATAACGAAAAGACAATTCGACAAAAACTATATGAAAAGAACATTCTTCGTGATAACGTAATCACCATTTTTCTTCTTCGAAACTAAGGTAACACAAATTGTACGATCAACCAAAAATTATTCATTAGTCATCTTATTCCTTTTTGGCAAAATCCATTTCCATGAAAAAAAAAAACAGAAAACTAAAAAATCGTGAAATTTTTGAAGAAGTCGTGTGTGATAAGCTCCATGTAAAAAAATGCACTTCGGGCTAATGGATGTTACGACAGACTACAGAGGTTGTCGGTTGCATCGTGGATTAGGAGTGAAATTAACGAGAGTTTAATTGAGTTCGGAAATAACTGGTTTCCTCGTGTTGCACCCAAATTTCCTGGAGCGCAGTTGTCTCATTGTCAAATTAGATGGAATCTCGAGAGTTATTCGTTCGCTCGAAACCCATTGAAAGTCACATTCCTGTTCCAATAGTTCGGATGAGAGTTTCTACGTGCGATGCCAAGAACGTACGCTGCTTCGATATTTTTTGTTACTGGACGCGCGAAGAGGATGGTGGAAATGCAATTGGATACGAATTATGCAAATGTTCTAACTCAGTGACACGACAATACGTACGAATTTCACAAAGAGAATCAAGATTAAAAAGCCAATAAAAAGAAACCACTAATATCCAAACGAGAAAACGAAACCTAACGAATTTCAATGAGGACTATTATCGTCATCACATTTGATGACTATGATGATCACGATCTAGAAGTATCATTCCCCAAAATCACAAAATGTTGTGGAAATCGCAAACAGATCCACCGATTTCAGTAGCATAACTGAGTACTCCAAGTCAAAGCAAAAATCCCATTCTCCAAAACGGTGCCAAAAACTAGCCGATTTAACGGGTAATATCTACCAAATGCTAAAAAAAAACAAGGCTTTTTTTCATGATTTTTTTTAAAGGACATTTGAGATGAAAGGTATATAAATAATATATGATTGGATTAAGCAACTCTTGGAGAATAGAAAAAAAAATTTTATGGTTATTTTTTTTACAAAATGGTGGCTGTGCAGCGATTGCCGTGAACCGCTTTTTTAAAAAAGTTCTTCCGCGGCGAGCAGTAGAAGTCGTGCCCAACTCCACCTATAACTAAAAAAAATTGTTTTATTATCTACATGAGTGTCGCTAGTGAAGTAGACATGATTATATTTTTAGAATTTTTTTTCGAAAAATGACGACAATTTGAATAAAAATAAATTTTCGACAAAAAAAATCGACTTCAATTGTTTATAACTTTTTTTGTTGCTAATCAATCGCTAATAAAATCGTGTGCACTTCACTAGATAATCTAATGAAGATGCTACAGTTAAAATTTCAAGTTAATCGGATGTAAACTTTTTCAGTTGTACTGCTCGCCGATTTGGAAAACATGGTTTCGAGAAAAACGCGTTTAAAGTTTCAAAATGCTATAAATCTTAAAACTCGCAATAATGTTGTCCTTGATAGTTTTTTTACCTTCAGTCAACTATCCCTGCGCCCTAAAGTTGTCCTTCCCGGGCCATATGTTCCTCTTCTTCCTTTTTTTTCTGATGTCATCCTGCACCTAGCCTATTTCGCTATAGCTGACATACGATTCACAGCTACTTTGACGCGATTGGCGTCCGATCCCACGGAAAACTCGTACATGTTCGGTCCGACGGTTAACCCAACAGCATCGTAAACAACAAACAGACCCGACAAGCCTTGGTTGAAGGTAATAACGGCTACATCAGTCGCAAAATCAACTATAGTCTTACCACTAGACATCGTTTTTGGACCAATTGACCAAATTTGATGCAGCGACCTCTATACTTCAAATACAAAACACGATATCGATCATAGGTACCTTCTACTAATTTACAATGCCGCGAAATTCAAAAAAAAAAACGAGCATCGCTAAAATAAGCGAAAAATGTGATTTTGGAGAATAGAAGTTGTTCGGTAAAATTTGATTTAAATGAATTTTGAGCTTAGATCAGCCTTGGGCGTTATAGATTTTGATTCTAGGATAGTTTTAGCATGATTAAAGCCAATAAACAAAAAATTGAAAAGAAAAAAAAAATCGGTAGATATTACCCCGTAAATTTTCGTCTTCGAAGCTCCTAAACCATCCCTGAATGCGTTGTCATGATAAATGACATTGGATATCCATGACATTGGATAAATACATCAAATTAATGATATTCAGCAATACCATATCATTTATAATTTTATAAAAGGAGTTTTTCTTTCGACGTCGTCCAAAGAACACTTTTAATTACTGAGTGTTCGAAGGAGCGGTATATGGAAGAAACGAGGGAGACTTTTGCATAGTACAAAGCGGAAGTTTCCTCCGGTTCCACGGGCGTTCGATTTTGGATCCATTATATCTCACCCCCACTTCGCCCCGCTCTCTTCCTCCTCCCTTCCGCCAACGCCTTTCTTTTTCATTTCCACCTTTGTGAATTTTCTTTCTCCTTCTCGTTTCACTCTTCTTTATTCGACCCTCTCTCATCTTCAGATAGAAGAGTGAGCAAGCGAGAAAGACAGGGAGAGAGAAGATATCTTTTCTCCGACTACATCCGTACTTTTCTCCCTTTTTTTTTCACGGCTCCCGGCTTCTCTGTCGTGGTCGCGTTATTCGAGACAAATTACGAGAAAAAGTTGCCGGGCTAGCTTCGATGCCGAGCCGGAGAGCATAGAAGAGAGCCGAGCAGTTTCCATCCGAGCGGGTCCATTGTCTCGTACCTCGGGTTCGAACAGGGTAGAGCCGGAGCTTCAGCGCTCCCGAGCTTTTCCTATGTGTGTCCCAGTCGGAGTGAAACCACCCTCCGAGTACTCTAACCCCTGCCCCTCCCTCGTTTTCTTCGCCAACCCCCTTCCGCATCGCCACCCACTTCCCCTCTCCGCCAATTCGCCCGTCCACTATTTTCTCTTATCGTTGTTTCAACCTGGTATAGTTGGACCGGTAGCCGTCCCTGCGTACGCTCTTTTCTACCCATTCGCTATCGTTTTATTTTTCCCTTCTCAATAATTCTCCAGCGTCACTCGAGGCCTCGATGAGGCGCGATAGCCTGTATCCTCCAGCCAGCTTTTTTATCCTGGGAGCACCCCCATCTGCTGGGCTTGTGGACATATTCGTAAGGGTGTGCCCAGAACGAAAAAAAAATCCTCGAAATTCTTATTTCTTTTCGTTTGTCAAGTGTCGGGGTGGCCCTCGAACCTAAGAGGGGCTCTCTTAAACCTTACAGATTTATCAGATAATTGCGCGTAGGAATTGAGCTGTCACTGGATAAATATTAAAAAATCGATAATGATTCGTGAATATTTGAATAACCAAGTTCCTGGTCGACATCAGCTAGATTTAGAACGGCAACGTTGAAACTTTGGCTCTTGGCTGTTCCAGACGCACCACCGGTCCTCCTGTACTCCTTCATCGAGCAAACACTCCAACCGGGTCCAGCAGTCTCATTAAAATGTTCAGCGGCTGGTAATCCCACACCTCAAGTGACTTGGGCCCTCGACGGTTTTCCACTGCCCACCATCACGAGGTAATTTATCTATTTCCAGCGAACCTTCAGCAAGCCGTTCTCTCAAACTTTACCTTATCAGTAGCGAGACCGCACTCTCGCTTCTGGACCCGGAAGTCATTTTTCTTGTCGAAGGACGTTTGTAGTGGAACGCGGACGAGCTTGGTTCCTAATTAAAACGTAATTTCCGGCGCGAAATGCACGTTCCAGTTCGATACTCTTGGGTTTGCGTTTTTTCTTTTTTTTTTTCATTCATTCGCCAAAGACTCATATTCCACTTCGCGGTACAATTCCAATTGATATTTCATTTTCAATTTTAATTTCAAGCGGTACAAGAGTGAGTATATATTTGTTCGATATTGCGGGAACATCGAGAAGATACGCCACGTAGTCCAAACACATTTTTCTTTTACCACTCGCTGTATATCGTTCCACTCGAGAGAACCACCGTATCGCTAATGCCGAGATGGACGTATCGCCGTTTTTCTTTTTTTCATTTTGCTAAATCATACGGAAGTCCTGCACTTTTTTCTCGTTCGATATTTATCGCGACCCAATTCCGTTCACCGAAAGGCTCTCCGAAATATCCGAAACTCGCAGCTCTGCGAAAAGGAAGGGGGGAGAATATCGAATGCAAACTTGATCATGTTGCGATAATTTTTTTCCAACTAGTGATCTCGACCTTGCTGATACGCTTTCGTTTCGTTCATACTTGACTGCATTTTCACTGATAATAGAGCTCTGGTATTGAATTTGATCTACGGATATGCTCTGCTCGATAAGGTTTGGATAGAATGTTATCGGAGGCTCAATGTTCCGGAAGAAATGCTATCTGAACTGGACGGTTCTGGAAAATGTGTTATCCGGTTAGAGAAGTTTCAGAAAATGACGTTTGAACAGAAGAGTTCTGGAAAAAGTTTCGTCTGAATCGGAACGTTCGGAAAAGAATGTCATCTGAACGGAAAGTTTCGAAAGAATAAGATAGTTCTCGCTGAGTTCTCGCTAGTATATTTCTGGCAGAAATGTCGTCCGAACATGCAAATTCTGGTAGAAATGTCTTCTGAACACGAACTTTCTAGTAGAAATGCCATCTGAACAGGAAAGTTCCAAAAGGCAAGTCATCTATACAGAAAAGTTTCAGAAGTAATGTTTGAACAGAAGAGCTTCAGAGAGGATGTTATCCAGCTAGGAAAGTGTCAGAAATAGTGCCATGTGAACGCAGAATTTTCATGCTAAAAGGGGGTGATATTTCAACTTCGCCTGATTTCGCCCAATGACCGAAACAAACTTTGCTGATCAGCGTCACCCGATGTCAGCAAAATAAATCACCTGCAATCCCCCACGTCCTGGCGTCTTCAGAAAATACTCCCATACAGTAGACGAGCCAATGGAGCTTCCCGCGTCTAATAATGGATTCCGTTCCTCTTCGTTTGCCAAAGATTCGTGATCGGGCAGTACGTGACGGTCCACGGTGACGTTATATCGCACGTGAACATAAGTCAGGTGATGGTGGAGGACGGTGGCGAGTACAGTTGCACAGCTGAGAATCGAGCTGGAAAAGTGACCCACGCAGCCCGTCTCAACGTGTACGGGCTACCCTACATCCGTTTCATACCAAAAGTGACGGCGGTGGCTGGTGAAACGTTACGACTGAAGTGCCCAGTAGCCGGTTATCCGATCGAGGAGATCAAGTGGGAACGAACGGGTCGCGAGTTACCGGACAACATACGGCAGAAGGTGATGCCTGATGGGACTCTGGTGGTATCGAGTGTCCAGAAGGATGGTGACACTGGGACTTACACATGCTGGGCTAGGAACAAGCAGGGCCACAGTGCGCGAAGATCCGGAGACGTCACTGTGATCGGTAAGGCCTCGATCTTCACAAGTTACCGCAAAATCTCTCCGTAGCCATGAGATTGTCATTTGAGGGTGACACCATTGGACGAGAATGCTGAAATTCCGATGGGAAGTCCCTGGAATAACTCTGAAGGATCTTGGAAGTCGTTGGAACCCCACGTTTCATAGGAACACGAAAGAAAACTCATTTGCTCGGTTTTCAGAGTGGCGACCACGCGCTGATCGGCTGCCGAAGAGAAATTGAACCCGAAAATTGCCAAGCCCCTGGATGGGCCCAATCTAATCTGACCCAGGTTGTCTTGTTGTATTTCAGTACCCCCAAAAATTAGCCCGTTCACGGCAGATAGCGATCTTCATCTACACGAGCGAACGACTCTTACGTGTTCGGTGACGCGTGGCGATCTACCGTTATCGATCTCGTGGCTGAAGGACGGCCGCTCGATGGGCCCATCCGAACGCGTCACCGTCACCAATGTGGACCAGTTCAATAGCATACTGATGATTGAAAGTTTATCTCCAGATCACAATGGAAATTACTCTTGCGTGGCACGTAATTTGGCCGCAGAGGTATCGCACACCCAGCAGCTTGTGGTTCATGGTAATCCTTCCTCCTAGGCCCCAGTGATCTTTTCTTTTTTGCCGGGGACACCCTGACCGCCCGCAACAAAGTACTTTTTTTTTTTGTTCTCGAAAGCTCTCTTTCCCTCTCTCTCTCTCTCCCTCTCGCTCTTTCTCTCTGTACGTCCGCGCGAGTGCGTGTGCGCGTGACTGCCGATCTTCATGTTTCTTTGCATAATGCGTTTATGTGTGTGCGCGCGTGTGTGGATGTTAGTAAAACAAAACAAAAAGTAGGCGTTCCATCCGTTTACATACACTTGCTCTTTACTCTGACACACTTTGTATCAAACTCGTCAAATTTTTCATTTCTCTTCTGTGTTATCCTCGCTCATCAACAACCATCGGTCTTATAAATTTCGAGATGCATGATCACCCGTCTCCCTGTAAATATTTCTACTCACCTCGTGGCGCAGTTTGATGAGCTTCGCGACGTTTGGACGAACGAGCATCAAAGATCCGAATTGGGTCTCATTGTGGGCTGGCAAGCGAGTGGAGCAGAGTGCAGAGGTTAGATAAACGTATTCTCATAGAGGAAATCATAAAGGAGGAAACTCTGGGCACGAAAGGAAACTCGTTTGCGAATAACTTAGCTTCCAAGTTTCACCTGGTAAAATTGAACGTTCACATTGAACAGCATGATGCCAAAGAATTCGAAACACGAATGAAGGTGTTTGGAAATAAGTAGGATGTACCCAGTTGGCCAAGAGCCAAGGAATACTTGATAGCGATTTTTCATTCACACCCTAGGTGAATCCGATCGAGGCAGTTTGAAGAGAACTTCAAATTGCCACGGGAAGGGATCACCATATCGAATGTTTCATTGACTGGCAATTTGAATGTCACTCCCGCTTCCTAGATCAGATCAATCTATGCAGTAGAAGAGACTTCCAAGTTTGCAAAAAGAAACCTGGAAATTCTTCTGATTGTCAATTCTGGTCGGGGAAAAGCTGCTGAATAAATTCACCCCAAAATTTCTTGGTCGCTTTTTCCAGTCTCATACTGAAAATCTGAAAATCGCCTCCAGCCAAAAGTCTCTTTCCAGCCATTCTCAATGAAAACCCAAAAAACTGAGCTTCGCGTCTCGTGAAGTCCGAGCAGTCCGGCGCATCTCTAGCCAATATTGGAGCAACCGTTCAACCCTCTCCTCATGCACGAGACCCAGGAATTACTCCTCGAACCTCCAGTTCTCCGTGTAACACGTTTCTTCCGTTCTCTTTGCCACGATAGCTCGAGAAGCGCTCGTAACGATTCAGCGTTCGAGAAAGGACCTCTCGAGTTTGCATGCCTCGAGTCCTTTCCGCCGTTTCTTTGTTCTTGATGAATCATTGAAT
The DNA here is from genome assembly GCA_030522765.1 of Ophioninae sp. B BG-2022a. Lineage (NCBI taxonomy): Eukaryota > Metazoa > Arthropoda > Insecta > Hymenoptera > Ichneumonidae > Ophioninae sp. B BG-2022a. Next base: position 1,023 of record JAPYZJ010004133.1, on the reverse strand, counting down.
CGAAAGATTGACAAGCCGGGTAGCTGAACATCGAGAACGAGCTTCGAGCCATCGTACGATGCTTTTCAAGTGCACGCTCTTTACTTGCTCCGAGTGAATGACAAACGACGAACCGACAAAGGGGTTGTAAAATATTTGTGTATAAATGAAAGAAAAAAAAGAAGGGCGGCAGGTGTACGTCCACGGTGGGGTCAAACTCTCCCCTCCCCTCTCTCTCTCACGCTCTCTCTCTCTTTCTATCTCTCTCGCTCTTTCTATCTCTAATCTTCGTTGCTACGTTACTGCCTCTACTGTATATACATAATTACATAATGCGATATATATATACATTTTTTTGAAATGTCATCAAAGGACGTGAGGTTTCGTCCTTTCGTGGAATAACCGACCGTAGAGGCGCACCAATCGCGTTGGCACATGCACCAATAAAACGTATATATGTATATTTTATGTATGCATTTATGAATTTATATACATATTACACTACTACCGTTACAACTATTATAATAGATCTATAATTGTACATATATATATAGATATATACATACATACTTTAAGCATATGTATATATATATACACATATAAATATTTATGAACTACTTATACATACTATACTGTTAAACCTCGTACGAAGTTTTTGCGTTTTTTCGATGACATCTTTTTCTCACTCTCACGTATGGTTCTTTCTTCTCTCTTGACCTTTTCCAGTACCCCCTATAATTGAGCCATTTACCTTCCAAGAGGGACTATCCGAGGGGATGCGGACGCGGACGGTGTGCGGGGTCGCGGCGGGTGATCCACCCCTAACGATATCCTGGTTAAAGGACGGTCATAGCCTCGTTCCTCTCTCCCCGAAATTGGCAAGTGCCACTAACGTATCCCAGCTGGATTCCTACACGAGTCTCCTGAGTATAACGAATCTTACGGCCGAGCATTCGGGCGACTTTACCTGCGTCGCCGCGAACCCCGCCGCCGAGGTCAGGTACACGGCCAAGCTACAGGTAAAAGGTAACTAGTTGATCGCCA
>JAPYZJ010004132.1:0-14367 GCA_030522765.1 Ophioninae sp. B BG-2022a | reverse complement strand
GGTTTTGGGAGGGGAAGGAGCTTTCGGGAGAATGGATCTCTGATGATGCGTTTTTCAGGGATTGGATAATCCGCCGTAAAAGTTGTGTAGATTTTTCTGTTTGAATAAAAGGTTAGGGGAGATTGCTTTTGGATTTCTTATTGGATCGTGGTTAAAACAAAAACAGTCGCTGTTTCATTTCTGAGAATGATTTCTAGTGCGTGTGTTTTTCGTGGGCCAAGGGCCGGTTTTTACGACCGTAGGGAGATTGGAGGACTCTGTGAGAGTTTTGTTTTGGATTTACAGTGGGGGTCTGTGTTGCTTTGGTCTTACGTTTTTTCTATTCGAGAATTTTCTGAGTAAGTTTCTTTTGTGACGCAGCAAGCGCATTCGCTCACAAATTTGGGAATTTTCGGTGATTTCGTGCGTGGGACCGGATGCAAACCGCTTTCCCGGTCTGGGTCTTGTGTTACATTTCGACTGTCGCGTACATAGACTTCATAAAATAAGTTTTGTCGAAAAATGGGGATGCCGCTATCACGCGTATGTGCATAGATAATTTTGATTCGAGAGAGTAAAAATTATAGGCTGGGACGTAACATGTCAACAAAATGAATACATACCTGTTGCTCGCCATTAGCCCGGGGAATCGCACGATGCGAATTTCCGGAGCCACACGTTCGCAGGTCCGCGTAGACCACGTGAATCACACTCACATCATTTCATTATCACACGTAACACGCGTTTTTTTTACAGCCCGAAATAATTTGTTTTTTCAACGTATTCGCGTACGACGACGCGACGCGACCGCGACCAGCTGTCACTTTCTGGCGGCCGCTATTTGGTGACGAGCACCGCGTCTTCGAATGGCGGAATTTGTCGGACCTAATTTGCACATATGGCGGACGATGTTTTCGCGAAATTGTAAGCAATTACCTACAATTGCAGATTACTAAAATTATCCTAGAATATGCGATGGAATCGAGTAATTGAGATCTTAAAATGTGTGTTTTGCAAATGGCTACGCGACTCAACTCCTCTTCAAGTCGTGATATTAGCCAAACTTGTTATTTTAGACATTTCCATCACCACGCCCACTTGATAATACAATCTGTAAAATTTTTTTTCGATTTGAGAAATTTGAGGAGCAGACAGCTGTTCATCTATAAATGTGACATTGTCTGGTCAAATTTCATGAAAAACGAAAGAGCCGTTTAGAAGTGATTTGGGTATCTACCCTCCCGATCGGCCGTACCGACCGAGGGGGGGTCCCGTTCCCACTTAACGTCACAGAGCGTCACCATATTTTCCGTACGACCCTCGATAAGCGCATCGCGAGGGTTCAAGGGCTTCGCTCCAGTCATCGGATCATTACGCACGAGCTCACGAATTTCGGGTGGTGCTTTTAAAAAGCTATTCGATTCGCATTTCCAGATCTCTGTTAATTAATACCCACCCCGGCTAATTCTATGAGATATAGCTACCGTTCTTTCTAGGCGTTCGTCCATAGTTACGCCGTCGCTTTTCTTGTAGTCTCTATTGAGGGCAGAGCAATTGGGACAGCCGTGCCAATAGCAATAATGGAATTGTAAGATGTACGCCGTATCGTGTGCTTCGTAGTACCCGTTAACCAGTAAATTTTGGCGTAATTTGAACTCGCGCGACGGCGCTGCGTGTATAAAGGGATTCCAAGGGTATGCTCCTTCCAAACAAGCCATAAGATTGCCTTTTTCGACTGGTTATGAGCCCATTTATAGCCACCCAAGAGTATGATACCTATAGCGTTGTCTTTGAGAAATTTTTTTCTAAAGACGCTGTAGCACGCCGAAGCTATTGTCGTGCTGTCGTCGAAGGGGCAAACGCGGTCACAGGATATAAACATATCGCGAAAAGCCATACACGTTCGCCTCAAAATCATAACATCGAACTTGCAATAGCTAACGATTTCCTTCGAAAAGTCGAACACGTAACCGTTATCAACCGAATCGCGATATCATGCTCAAAAATTTTCGCGGTCTGCAGAGCGCATCGTGTCTCGTGAATAATACTCCACAGGCGGCAGTAAGCCCACATAATTCTGGTTTTCGGGTCTGTTAAGTAGATGTGGGAAAACACCTTTTGCGATATTGCCTGTTAGCCCAAATGCTTTGAAAGAGCGCTGAGTGGCATGTGGAAATAATTTAGACCGTCAAGGAAAGCGAGCTTTTCAATGCGCATGGAGATAATTTTTGTACCGTTCATGATTATGCGAGGCAGCTGAGTGTTTTTTTTTCAACTAAATAACGCAGAATAAAATGCGCGTCAAAGCCCCCAGCGTGATGGACAATACAGATAGTTCGTGAAAAATGTTCGACGCGCTGCAAAGCAAGCTCGACCAATTCTGCCACCTGATTTTGCCGTAATACATACTCGTGAGATCCGCAATGTTCGCATGACTCGACCATAGATTCGCGGGTACAACAATATGCACAAACCCGCTGAGCCACGCAGAGGTTCGGTTCATGCAAAAAAGTATTCGCGTCACCGGGTATACGCTGGCACTGCTGGGTCTCTGTCATGAAATATAACGACTATCTTTCCCGTGTTTCGGCCACCGCGGATAGGTCTCATAAAGCACATATGATTATTTTGGCGATCCATTCTACAGGTTATGCAAAAAGTAATACCGCGAAGATGTTTTACCCTATTATCCAGAGGTCGTAATATTCTCAAGCAGTCACGGCATCGCTTGAGAGAGGTACAAACGCTACTTGATTTCCGTTTTCTGTACCGATTAGCGGCCATATGGTTATCGGAGCATTGACGGCCGTAAAGTTCGCGGGAACACGCGTCGCACCGGAACGTGGTGTTAGCTTCGAGTTCGCACAGCGGCGATATCATACACCGTGTGCATCGTTTTCTAAAGCATCTATGGCCGATTTTACGGTATTGCGAGTCACACAAACGAGCTAAAGGCGCGACTACCTATCGCACCCCGCATATTCAATATAGGCTGGTAATGATGAGACCTTTCATAATACCGAATATGTGATATGTACTGAACGCGACCAAAACTGTCTGTCACTTGCCGCGTACCATCGAACAAAGGCTCGGCCAACCGCCCCAGCGTCAAAAACTCATAAATAACCACAGCCATGCCGCTCTGGGCCAGATAATTTTGGTAGAGTGTGATCTCCCGAATGCCGCAGCCGTTTGGTGGTACTATAACTCCTGCGGCATTCGTTAGATGAAGGGCAGCATTTCTCTGATGAGCGCGGTACGGCTGCCGTCTACTCTGCCAATTGGTGTATAAGTTGCCCGATCGAGTTTCGCCGCGTTCAGCATACGCTCGTGCTGCCGCCAATGATCGCGGCAAACATAAGTTATCGGTGTTGCTAATTGTTAAGATGGACTTTTTGCTTCGCCCTCGTGGGTAAATCGTTTTTCCCCGAGCCCTCCACGCCTCTGACAATGCTGGCTTTTATCATGCATGTTTCGTCGACGTTTAATGTTAAAGCGCATTGCGCAACGTTCATTATTAGGTGCCAGATATCGGTGAATGTCCAGTCTCTGACGGGACGAAACGAGTGCCACACAGGCCCGTGCGGTAAGCCGCTCGAGGTAACGATATACACTACCGCTCAAAAGTTTGGATACACCAGTCGATATTTTTTCCCGCACTTAAAGTTCTATAGCTCTGCCAAAAAAAAAAAGATATTCGAAAATCCAAAGCGGCATTTTAAAGACGATACATCAAGCTTTAGTTTACTGTATTTTAATATTTTTTTCAATTTTTTTTCTATCCGGTACGGATTTTGGTACGTGGCCATTTTTAGGCCTTTTTTCGACCCTCGCAAACCCGGCGACGGTTCTAAGAAATTGTTTTTATTTTTTTTTACTCCGAAAAACTTGAAAGGGCACACAGAAGCTCCATATTGCTTTTTTAAAAAATTTTTTGCCATTTTTTTTGGGGAGTTATTTCATTTTCTGCCAAAAACGACAAATTTCGCAAACTTCAAAATAACCCGGTCACAATAGGTTTTAAGAGAAAATGTTATGGATACAAAAAACTGCGTATTTCCATACTAAATCGCCTGACATTTTTCACAGAATTTTTTCCTGACATTTATTTTTTTCTCGAGTATTTTTTCGAAATTTACGAGTCAAATTTTTTTCTTTCCGGCCTATAAAATGTTTTAAGGCACTTCTTATTAAAACATTACCTTAAACCTATCTACCTTACATTACCTTAAAACATTTTATTGACCTGAAAGAAAAAAATGTGACTCGTAAATTTCGAAAAAAGTACTGGAAAAAAAAAAAGTCAGAGAAAAATTCTGAAAAAATTCCAGGCAATTTATTATGAAAATACGCAATTTTTTATATTCATCACATTTTCTCTTAAAACCTATCGTTCTTGGGTTATTTTGAATTTTGCCAAATTGGTCGTTTTTGGTAAAAAATGAAATAATTCCCCAAACAAAAATCGCAAAAAATTTTTTGAAAAAGCAATATGGAGCTCCTGTGTGCCCTTTCAAGTTTTTCTGAGTAAAAAGAAATAAAAAAAAATTCTTAGAACCGGCGCCGGATTTTCGAGGGTCGAAAAACGGCCTAAAAACGGCCACGTACCGAAATCCGTACCGGGTAGAAAAAAAATTGGAAAAAATATTAAAATACAGTAAACTGAAGCCTGATATATCTTCTTTAAAATGCCGCTTTGGATTTTCGAATATCTTTTTTTTGGCAGTTATCAAACTTTAAGTGCGGGAAAAAATATCGACTGGTGTATCCAAACTTTTGAGCGGTAGTCTACCTATGAAATCGCTAGCCTCGCAAGATACTGTGATATGTGTCGAAAATTCGCAGGACGCTCCTTCCAGCCACGGCGATACGTGACTACCGGCGGGCGGTTGACGGAGGTGCATTGTGATTTCACGACCTCGAAGTTTAAAGCGCTTGAAGTACCGCCGGACATCCTCGATTATGTAGATGCGTGCACCTAGTGCTTGTACGTCGCCAAAGGCTTCGTCGTTATTACCGCCGTCGATGTATTGCCGTCTGCGGCCGCAGTCAACTTGTAACTCTGTAAGCATGAGTGCAAATGTTTAAAGCTGCTTAACCCTTGTGTAGTTAGCAAGCCCCTCATGTACCTGATATTAACGTTAATTTATAACCACGGCTGTCTACAAAACGTCTTCATCAAAAAATAGAGATGCTACTGTATAACCTGTCATAAAAACAGTATACTTCCGTCTCTAGGATTTAAACAATATTTGAGCGTTGTAAGAGTATAAAAACGGGGACAAATATCATTGCGTGCAGGTGTGGGACGCTTACCCGAGTCGGCGCTGGAGTCCAAAAGACGATTTATCCAATCATCATCATAGGCTGGTAGATCGTTTTCATGGGGTTCTTGAGGCAGATCGTACATCCAGGTCTAATTTGCCCTATGATCGTATTCCTCAACAGGTTGGACATCGTCATTATCAATTTCGAGTGCCTGCGGCTCTTCTATATTGCAAGCTCGCCCGTTAACGCTCTGGCCGTTGTCTCCAGAGTTGTTGAAACGAGCGTTCAAATCTACATTATTATTTTTTTAATGAAAAAGTAATAAACGTGTTACGAGCATATGATGTTTCATCAACACTCACGCTAGTTACTGCCCGTAAAGGTTTCGGACGGATTACGCATGCTCGACGTAGATGGCTGGTCAGAGGTCTCATGGCTGCTAAGAAGCGAATGCTCATCACCGTTCACTTCAGGTTGATGTAATTCTTCTTCTTCAGCACTCGAAATAGGTGATAATTGGAGATCCTCAATGTATGTTGCTGCTGGCCTCCCAGGCATTGCGCTGCATCCGGGCCGAGGATACTGCACGGTATTACTTCTTGTAGAGTATCGAATACTCTGCGACGGTTGTTGGTTAACGGGGGACACGCGAAACCAGTGCTTTCAGCAGCACGCATGGTTTCTGCCACCTCCACCTCCCCAGCAATCATTCCTTCGATCAGCGCAGCTTCTTCATCGTAAGACGCATTGTGGAAGTGCCGGTAATCTACACATGATTTCGAATTATCAGGAAATTTCACGTGAAAAAAAATAAGCTCGGGCGCTATTCGGCAGAACTTACCGTTTATTTCATTGACGAGATTACGCATACCTAGCGAATTTTCGATGTTTCGGCGCTGCAGCTCTTCAAATACACACACGAGGATTCTATAACCTCTCAGTAATCCTCTGTTATACGCTGTCACAATGGCTCGTAGAGGAGTCCACCATAGCACATATTTTAAGCGGCTTATTAGAGAATTTTCCGGTAAACGCCGCAACTCGGAACACCAGTTATTGTCGCACCTCCGACGAAGATGCGTTCTTCGCGTTTTGGCTATGCGAAGGAGATCAAAAATACACGCGCGGATATTACGGTTATCCATAATTGCTCTTAGGAAATAATGAAACGTATCTAGATCGCAACTGATAGCCTTTTTAATTTTCAAAGCGTTTGCAATACCGTGAGTAATGCAAGAGCGCATATGTGTGTGTGAGTGTTTGTGTCAAGCATTCAGCATATTTGAAGTCAATTTTCTTTTCCTTAAGATCTCGGGATTTCTTTCTCCGAGTATGTAAAGCGATATTTCACGCAGCTGCATTTTCGCTGACGGGGCGCAAAGCCGCGGCTCGAAGCATCGTTACTCTTCACTGTACATTTTTTCGAAACCAACCTTTTTTCTCCTTGAGATAAATTTGTCTTTAGTATACATTTTTCTTCGAAACAAATTTCGTAACAAATAGAAAAATTATTTTGAAAAGAAGCTTTGCTTCGAAACAGAAAAGTTATTTAGAAAAGAAACTTCGCTTAGAAGAAATATTTATTTCGATGAGGCTTGTATCGAAAAAAAATTTATTGCGAAAAAAATTTTATACCGGAGAAACATTTATTTCAAAGGGTAAATTAATTTGATAGAAAATTTTATGACGTAGTACTTTATATCGTAGCACAATTTATTTCTTAGAAATTGTCATTTCAAAGAGATTTGCATCGACGAGAAAATTTATTTTGAATAAATATTTTATACTGAAAAGATCTGCGTCGAGGAGAGTCACGGCTCGGAGTATTATTTCTCTTCGATATAAATTTCTCGAAACTGATGTTTCTTCGCGATAAATTTGTTATCGCTATAAAAATTTTCTTCGAAACAAATTGTGTACCGAAGAGAAAACTTATTTCGAAGAGATTTGTATCGAAGAAAAAATTTTTTTGAAAAGCAACTATAGAGTGGCCAAAGGTGATTGAGCTCACGGAACCGCTATTGTATATCTATAGCGCTCGTAATAGCCGAGCGAAATAGGTATACGCGCTGCATCATCGGTCGGCGAAGAAGTTGGCTGAGGAAGCGCGGCCCCGGGGGAAAGTCCGCTGCGAGTGGGAAGAGTTGCGACGCGCGAGAGAAAGGAAGAAGGCTGCCGCATTGGTGCAGCCACTCCATACAAGCGAATGCTGGCTAGTGTGACTCGAAAATCCCCCAGCGTCGACGACCTTCTCTGGCCCGTATAAGATAGGCTGTCCCACCGCTGCATGCTTGTGCTCGTATGCGATACTCGGCGAGCCGCGCACATAGCTGAGAAAGAGATCTCTCTCACTCCCGTTGGCCTTTATGTCACTACCACATGTTTGTGCTCCTGTGCTATACTCGACGGGACCATACGCGTGTATGCATACCACAGGTGAGAAGAAGATTTCTCTCCCTCCCGCTGACGCTTCTACCGCAGCCTATATGTGTCATAGCCTTAGACGAGGGTCTCTCTCACCGCCGCTGCAGATCGAACGTCTTATGCCTCTCTCTCTACACGTGATTACCATAATTACAATGTGTGTTTTCTTTCAATCCATTTTAAAAAATGTTTTTTACCATATTGCGAACAATACGGATATACTCATGCGGCCTCGGCGTATCACAGCGTTGCTTTCGTTTTTAAAGAAAATGAGATTGTCAGGAGGCTCCAATTATTCAAATTATACTTCGCGCACGTTCGTGGTGTACCTTTCAAAAGAAGTGCTGATCAGCTGACATTTATAAAGGCCCCGTAGGAATAAAAATCATAAGACTCTGATTTTTATTATGTCCTTCGGCTTTTGTATCGATGTCTGTCTCATTTCCATGCTATTCGGGCGGTCACATACTAGGTTCGGGGTCAGGGAATTCGCGCGCGGTCAGCACGAGCTCCAGAGATGAGACCACTGCCGGCCGAGCTTGCCTTCCACCGCGCGCTTCCTCGCGCGCGTCTTCCGACAACTATGCTGAGCTGTCAAAATTTGCTCAAGACCCTCGGCGACTGTTCTCGGCTCGTTCGTCTTTCTTGAGATCGCGGAGAGTGACGAGCTCTTGTTGTTGTTATGAACTGTATTTTTTTTTAGTGGTGAAACGTTTCCATGGATTATAACAAACTTTCTTCAATACCGTTCCCGCGCCCGGTTTCGGGCTGAAATATCGAAGTGCACAAAGCTGATGCGATATTTCGAAACCCGTGCGACAGCTCACGCAAGCGTTGAGCGAAAGAGAAAGTTGGTGCGTTAAAGCGGGCAAATTTCTATCTGCAGTTTAATGCTCTTTCTTTTGGTCCTTTAGTCAGTGACATTTGATAAAAAGTGCTGCGGGAAAGCGACAGTGCGTGATGGTAAGAAGCAGCGGTGGAATTTGCATGAGGTTCCTTTCAGATAGTTTCAGTCGATTTGTTTTCTACGAATTTTTCGGCGAAAAGCGTTTGGGGAACCGTAGAAGTAAGTGATGTGGGGGAAACAGCGATGATTTCACCATGGCGCTCTATTTGATCAACATCAGTTTCAGCCATTTTGTTTTAGGTGGCTTTTGGTGCAAAGTGGTGGAGGAGATAGCAGCGAGCGGCGGGGGGGAGGGGGGGGGCGCAGCAGTGATTTTTATGTGCGACCGGCGGGACGTGGCGGGGGAAAACTGTGAGCGAAACAATTTTCGATATTAAAAAAATTCAAAACGGGACCATTATGGCGATGTCACGCTCCGTCCCCACTCCAGCCCACGACTCCCAGGAGTGGGGGTCAGCCTCCCCACCTCTCGCATGCCGAGGAGTGGGGAAGGAGTGGGGGTAGGAGTGGGGGGCACTGTAGTGGTCGCTATACTACTCATAGGAAATATGTATGAGATCATGGCCCGCAATGAAAGGTTTAGACGATTTTCCGAGAGAACGCAGCTTGTCCTCAGAGTCAATTATAATAACATCAAGCCAGGAGTCACAATACGAGGTATGATACAAGGCCCCTGTCGGTACTAAGTAAAGTGATTGCGAAAGAATTATATCATTGAGGATGCCCAATTCATAGTTAGATAGTAAGAGGTTATAGTTTAGGTCGCCGGCAACACCAGTGTTAGCATAAGCGTGTTTGAGCCTAGAGAAACTGTCTAGGAAATCTGAGAAGTATAAGCCCTCAGGCCGATGATAAATGAGAAAGAGACAGACAGAGAGATTGATTGATTGATAATTTTTAATATGCCCTGGTTAAAACGAATCGGCCAAAAAAAATATACAGGATATGCACATAATACAACCACAAAATAAAACTAGTGCAAAGAACTGAAGATACATGACAATAGTATTACATAATAATAGTAATACATATGATGAAAGTGAAAGTAAGATAAAGTAATACGATAAATATCTAATATAATATAATACAAAGCATAATATAATAATATAATACTAATATAATAATATATTTGGTCTACAACTTTGCTCCCGCCGTTTTTTTTAATTTGAGGGTTTATTACAACAAAACGATTACATACATTAAGTTTCAAAGTGATGTCCATCGTTAGCTACCACTTTGGCCCATCTCTCGGGCAGCAAGCGAATCCCTCGGCGAAAAAATTCTTCATGTTTCGATAAGATCCATGAGTCTATCCAATTTTTCCTTTCTTCATATGAGCTGAAGTGCGGGTCAGGCAGGCCGTGTGCCATTGAGCGAAATAGGTGAAAATCAGACGGAGCAATATCTGGAGAGTACGGCGGGTGAGGTAAAACTTCCCATTCAACATTTCGAGATATTTTTTCACCACTTTGGCAACGTGAGGTCTAGCATTATCATGCTGTAAAATAAGTTTATCGCGTCTCTCATTGTACTGTGGCCGTTCTTCTTTTAAAATACGGCTCAGGCGCATCAATCGCGTTATATGACACTCACCTGCGATGGTTTCAAAGCGTAACGTTTGAGCCATTTTGAGCCATGCAACCATTCCCGACACGTTCTGTCACTAATAGCCGTTTTACCATAAGTACCAAAGATAATCCGGTGAGCCTCAGCCGCGGATTTTTTCTTATTGAAATAAAAAAGCAATACTTCCCGCAAATGACGAGAATTCGGTTTAAATTCGGACATATTTAATAAATATTTTATGATGATGCAAACACAAATGAACTTAAATCAAAGTAGGGTTATATTTGCAAATGTCACAACAAAGTGTTTGGCATTTGTGAATAATATATTTCAACTTCCACCGACCACTACCATCATATTTAGAAAACGGCAGGAGCAAAGTTGTAGACCTAATAATACCAAGGTAGATGAGATAAAGATGAAATAAAACAATATAATAATAGTACGAAAGAAAGCAACGGATTTAGCTTATGACTCGACCAAGCGACGGATCTCGCTCCATTTCGCTTCGATTATCGACTATAACCCCAATTATTCGTCGAAATCACGTCGGACTGTGCAATTTTAAGCAATGTGATAGTATCCGACTTGTCGCGCAGTAGGTAAGGACAAGAGCTATCTTACGAGGTTACAAAAAGGTAGAATAGATTCGCACGGCTGAGTCACAATTTGTGCAAATCGGAATACCTCGCTATATGCACCCAAGACTCACCCTCGGCTTTTCTTACATAAATGGCACCGTTGTTAACCCAGATGAACCTAAAACCGCGCTCCTCCGCTTTGGACTTGGTTTTGCGCAACAAGTTATAAGTCTCAATAGGGAGCATCTCATTTACGAAAATATTTAAATCTTTGCAAGCCTCTTCACATCTCGACAATGGTTCAGCACATCTAAGGTCCCACTTCGCATGCTTCTTGTTTAAGAGGGCGGTACGCACCGAATTCGACGTTAGAGAAACTATTTAGATTGCCTCTTTAAGTTGTGAGCCACGGAAGCCCCAACTGCTTCTAAAGGACGAGATGACATCTTCCTCACGTCAAGAATATGCGAAGCGAGATTAGGAGCTCCAATCGCGTTAAACACTGCCTGTACAAGCTCTATAGGTGAGTGCGCAACAAGCACAGGGACTCCAGAGACAATCACCTCGCTGTCAGAAGTGGAGCCGCAATTCGCGAGCAGTGAGTCAATCCAAGATTTCAGCTCCGCATTGACGATTTTTAATTCGCCATTTGCCGATTCGAGCTGGGCAATCCTAGAGGCGTGATCTGCAATAGCGTCATCGATGGCCTGGATTCTCGACAAAAGCGCACGAAATTCATTATTGATAGCATCCTGACTCAGCCTAAAGTTAGCGAGTTCAATGTTGTTAGCCTCCAACGTAGCATTTGTGGTTTCAAGCTTAGCAATAGTTAACTCTAGCATAGTAACGATCGTATGCAACATGTCTACTGTGTTGAACCCCCCCCCCCCTGATGCGGCGATGGTGAATCCACAGCATCGCTAAAAATCTCGGGTGCGGAGTTGTCGGCCTGATGACTCGAACAGGAGGCATTTTGCTGGTGCACGGAATCAAGAGTCTTATTCGGACCTGCCGCAAAGCTTAATTCACTGCATCCCCGGGTCGAGGACATGCTTAATTACAGTTTGCAACAGCCGGGGTGAAAGGCCCGACTGTGACACGTGCACTCTTTGTAAGCACCGGCAATCGCCTTCGCGCGTTTAAAACAAAGCCTATCCATGATAAATGCCCCTGATAATATTTAAGAATACCGCACACGATGAAGCAGCTAAGTACGCCGATCCGCAGTTGAATTTCCCCCGTCGATAAAATAGGGAGATACAATCCGACCGCCTCACATTGAACAGGTGTTTTGTCCAGGCGGAATAATAAATGGTCTGAACGCGTACATGTGTCGAACGGCTTCGGATGAGGCGGTGGGTCACTCACACTCACGTATAAGCAGGAATTTCGGCAAGCGCGACCAAGCGTGACGCGCGGAGACAAAGGATCACACGACGATACCGCACGTGGATTAGACACACATACACTTAGCCGCCCGTGAGAAGATCCCCGAGACCATCCAAAGGAGCACCGAATACACCCGAAAGAAACCACGCCAGAAGGGTTGACTTTCATCGTCGAGTCACAACCTGTCCAAGTCAGAATCCCTCTCTATACGCAACCGAGTTTCGCCCTCAACCTTCCTTACAAAAATAGCGCCGTTTCTGACCCAAACAAACCTACATGAACGCTCAGCGGCTATGGGCTTAGTTTTACGCAATAATCTGTATGTCTTAATGGGGAGCATTTCGTTGACAAATATATTAAAATTTTTGCTAGCTTCCGCACAGCTCGGTAATACTTCCGCCCATCTAAGTTCCCGTTTAGACAGCTTCGTTTTTAAAAGGGCACTACGCATCGAGTTTGATGTTAGGGAAATAACATTCGATTGCCTCTTTGAGTTATGAGCCGCGGAAGCCCCAACCGCACCCAAAGGACGAGGCAAAATTTTCCTCACGTCGAGAATATGCGAAGGAAGATCAAGGGCGCCAATCGTGTTGAAAACCGCCTTCACAAGTTCAATGGGTGTTTGAGCAACAAACGCAGGGACTATTGCAAGCTCTTGACTAGAACAGGGACCATTTTGCACGCGCGCGAAATCAAAAACCTTATCTGAGCCTGACACAAAACTTACTCTGCAACATTCATGGGCCGAAGACTTAAATAGAGTTTACAACAGCCAGGGTGAAAGGCCCGGCTGCAACACGTGCACTCCTTGTACGCACCGACTATTCCCCTCGAACATTTAAAGCACAGCCTATCCATGATAAGGTCCCTTATATTATTTAACCATACCGCACACGGTAACCGCAACGATGTACGTCGATTCGTAGTTGAAAATTTCTTGGTCCGTGAATATAAGAAGTTATCCGACAGCCGTACCCATGTAAAAGTGTATGATCCAAACAAAATAATAGACGGCCCGACGTGCGTACATGTTATCGAATGGCCTTGGCGAAGAAGGTGGATCACTTACACGCACGTATCAGCAGTAACTCGGCAATCGCGATCAAGCGTGACGCGCAAAACGAAGACCACACGACGAAACAGCGCGTCGATGAGACCCACCACATGTAGCCAGCCGCGTAAAGATCCCCGAGACCTTCCGCGGGGGCACCGAACACACCCGAACGAAGTCCCACCAAGCCGAACGCGGACCTCGATAAATCCCAAACTCGAGCAGCCAAGAAAATCCAAAAAGGGAAAATTCCGATTCTACACGCAATTTCAGTGATCCACGAATGAAAAATACGCCACAATGGAGAGCAAAAATAGCACGCTCAACTTGCGACAAAAAGCTGGCCCATCGGCCTTGCGCGGCAGCCAAAAAGTCCAAGAAAGTAGGAAGCGAGAAAAGACGTGACAGGTGTATTTACAGCAGAGAGCCTTCTCTCTGAGAGGAGAGAGAGAGACAGAGAGATTGATTGATTGATTGATTAAATAATTTTATTGTTCATAGTTGAACAAACCGGAGATACCGAACTATGAGATACAGAAAAAATAAGATTGCTTAAAAATATGCAAGCAACCACAACCGAGACTTAAGACTAAGCACTTAACAACTAACAAAACTAGATGTAATTGTAAAAACTAAAACTAGACATAGTAGCACTCTCTCCCACAACACACCCGAAGAGTTAATGAAAATAGTACCTGAGATGGAATTAGGCAACTCGCACAACCACACACAGAAACGAATACTACGCACGCAGAAGCCAAACCTTAAGACGCCGCTTAAAAATCGCAAGGGACTCGGACTCTCGGATACTCTCCGGGAGCGAGTTCCATACGAGCGGACCAGTCACGGCGAACGCATTTCTAAAGGCCTTTGTTCGATGTGACGGAACGACGAGGCCACGTGGATGCCTAGTAAGCCGATCGAGATGATGGAACAGAAGTAGCTCCCTAATAATAGGGGTTGCTGACCCATGTAGAGCCTTGTAGACCGTACATGCGACACTGGCATCCCGGAATGGGCCTACCGTTAGCCAACCTAAGGAACGTCGAAACGTAGAGATGGAGGCATCCCGAAGCAGGCCAAAGATAAATCTAACTCCTTTATTGATAAGACGCTGTAGCTTGAGATCATTTGCCACACCCGCTCCAAGCAAGACTGACGAGCAGTAATTCACATGCGGCACGACCAGAGCAGCCACAAGG